>JAQQAC010023519.1:10228364-10323918 GCA_029783875.1 Phataginus tricuspis | reverse complement strand
AGACTATTTCCTTCCCCAGCGTGGGAAAGTTTTCAGCAATTATTTCTTCAAAGACACTTTCTATCCCTTTTTCTCTCTCTTCTTCCTCTGGTGCTCCTATAATGCGAATATTGTTCTGTTTGGATTGGTCACACAGTTCTCCTAATATTCTTTCATTCCTAGAGATCCTTTTATCTCTCTCTGCCTCAGCTTCTCTGTATTCCTGTTCTCTATTTTCTAATCCATTAACAGTCTCTGAGACCTCATCCAGTCTGCTGTTAAGCCCGTCGATGGCTTCTCTCATTTCTGCATATTCTTTCCTCACTTCCCTCACTTCCTCCCCCATCTCTTGCACATTTTTCTGTAGTTCCGTCAGCATGGCTATGACTTTTAGTCTGAATTCTTTTTCAGGAAGACTGTGCATGTCCATCCCTTCAGGTTCCCTCTCTGAGGTTGTCTGGGTCTGAAGCTTTGTCTGTACCATATTCCTCTCTCTCTTCATGGCTATAGAATTGGTTGCTGGTAGTTGCCACTGTCAGCTGGGCTCTTTATGACCACCTCGCTGGGTGCCGAGTCCTCTCAGGGTGTAGCTGCCCGCCAGGGCACTGGGGTAGGGGAGCGCTCAGGTCCCGCCAGGTTGCCGCTCCATAACTTACCCGCCTCGCCAGGTGCCGAGTCCTCTCAGGTGTAGCTGCCCGCTGTGCGCTTTCCTGTGTATTCTGGTCTCTCTTTTCGGAATAGTTGTATTTTCTGTGTTTTCGAGGATAAATGTAATGTTGGGAGGAAATTACTGTCGTTCCGTTCACGTCGCCAACTTCCCTGAAGTATTATTAGGTACTCTTTATCTATCCCTTGACTGACTTTGTGGGTAGTTGATTTAATTTTGCATTTGCTTTGTAATTAATTGCTCTACTCCTTTACTGTGGTTTTATTTTCTTTGGTGACAGCTGTTTAGCCTTAGGAGCCCTTCCATCTAGAACAGTCCCTCCAGAATACACCGTAGACAGTTTGTGGGAGGTAAATTCCCTCAACTTTTGCTTATCTGGAAATTGTTTAAGTCCTGCTTCAAATTTAAATGGTAATCTTTCTGGGTATAGTATACTTGGTTCGAGGCCCTTCTGTTTCATTGCATTAACTATATCATGCCACTTCCTTCTGGCCTGTAAAGTTTCTGCCTGATGGGTTTTCCTCTGTATGTGATCTTTTTATCTCTCTGGCTGCTTTTTATAATTCTCTCTCTGGCTGTCTTCCTTGATCTTTGCCATTTTAATTATTATATGTCTTGGTGTTGTCTTTTTTGGGTCCCTTGTGTTGAAGATCTGTGCACTTCCATGGCCTGAGAGACTATTTCGTTCCCCAGATTGTGGAAGTGTTCAGCAATTATTTCCTCAAAGATACGTTCTATCCCTGTTTCTCTCTTTCCTTCTTCTGGTATCCCTGTAATGCAAATATTGTTCTGTTTGGATTGGTCACCCAGTTCTCTTATTATTCTTTCATTCCTAGAGATCCTTTGTGCACTTTGATCCCAAAGTGCCTCAGCTTCTTTGTATTCCTGTTGTCTTCTATTTCATTTACCATTTCCTCTACCTCATTTAATCTGCTTTTAAGTCCTCCCATTGTATGTTCCATTCCAGATAGTGTATTTTTCAAAGTTTCTCTCTCTTTCTTGAATTCCTCCTTGAGGTCTTGAATATTTTTCTGTAGCTCCATGGGCATGTTTATGATTTTTATTTTGAAATCTTTATCAGGAAGATTGGTGATTTCAGTTTCACTTAACCCTCTCTGGTGTTTGTGGAATTTGGGGTTGTACCAGGTTCTTTTGCTGTTTCATATTTGTAATGATTCCTATGGAACAATAACTTTGTGTAGGCAGTGCCCTCTAGTGCTCAGAAGCTCTCTACTCTCTGGTGCTGGCCAGCACCTGGAGGCGATGGCAGGGTTCACAGGCAAGCAGCACCAGTGTCTGCTGGGGGAAAGAGCTCTTTCCTTCTTCCTGTCTGCAGTTCCTGCCTCCACTGTCAGGGAACCAAGCATGCAGGGAGGAGCCTCTGCATTATGCCCCTGTAGCTGCCATAGGCTGGGCCGCCTTCTGCCTGGCCTGGCGCAATGGCGGGAGCAGCAGTTTTGTGAGCTGGTGCCGACTGGGAGGAAGGAGAAGCAGGCGGCATATCCTCATTGGGCACCTCAGCACATGTTGCCAGCCAGGGGGATGGAGTGCCTGAAGCTCCTGAAAGTTGCCAGCCTGCTGGGCTCAGTGTGCCAGGATGAGTTTGTCTACCTGTGCTTTCCTGAGCAGCAAGCTTTGTGTAATCCTTGCCCCTTTAGCAGCCCTTACAGTGTTGGGAAGTGTTTGAAAGTGCCCACTTTTCTTTTGTCCCAGAGCAGCCAGTTTTGAGTACCTGTCCTCCAAAAGCAGCTGGAATCTCAGTCTGAGTATTCCGCCTGTCTTTGCTTTCTAACCTCACTAACCTCCAGAGCACCATGTAATGTAGATTTATGCTCCCAGAGCAGATCTCCAGGGCTGAGTGTTCAGCGGTCCTAGGCTTCTACCCACTCCCCTCTAGGTTTCTCTTCCTCCCGCTGGTGAGCTGGGGTGGGAGGAGAGTTTGGGTCCCCACGGACAGCAGCTTTGCTACTTTGCCTTTTCCCATGAGGTCTTCTCTTTTCCCCAGATGTAGGCAGTCTGTCACATCTTCTTCAGTCTGTCACATCTTCTTCAGTCTGTCACATCTTATTTCCAGTCACTATTTTGGGATTGGTTGGGATGAGGGGCCTCACTCAGTCTGCCTCTTAATGTTTTAAACATTGTTTTTTTAAAGCAGTTTTTAGGTTCACTGTGAAATTGAGGGGGAAGTACAGAGATTTCCCATATGCCCCCTGCCCATACACATGCACAGCCTCTCCTGTTATCAGCATCCCCCAGGAGGGTAGAACATTTATTAGGATTGCTGAACCCTCAGGGACACATCATAACCACTTACAGTCCATAGTTTACCTCAGGGTCCATGCTTGTGTTGAAGTAAAAAGGTTCATATTTTGTGTCGCACATTCTTTGGGTTTGGAAAACTATATAGCATGTATCCATTACGATGGTATCATGTGAAGTGTTCTCGCTGCCCTGGAACCCCGTGTTCTGCCTGCTCATCCCTTCCTAACCCCTGGCAACCACTGATCTTTTACTGACTCTAGTTTTGGCTTTTCCAGAATGTCATTTAACTGGAATTATATAGTGTGTAGGCTTTTTAGATTAGCTTCTTTCACTTAGTAATATGCATAAGGTTTCTTCTTGTCTTTATGTGTCTTGATAGCTCATTTCTTTTTAGCACTGAATGATATGCCATTGTGCAGATATACCACAGTTTATCCATTCACCTACTGCAGGACATCTTGGTGGCTTCCAAATTTTGGCAATTATGAAGAAAGCTGCTAAAAATATCCACGTGCAGGCTTTTGTGTGGACGTAAATTTTCAACTCTTGGGTAAATACCAACAAGTGTGGTTGCTGGGTCATATGGTATGTTTAGTTTTGTAAGAAACTGCCAAAATGTATTCCAAAGTAGCTGTACTATTTGCATTCCCCCAGTGATGAGTGGGAGTTCTTCTCCAACATTTGTTGTCAGTGTTGTGGATTTTGGTCATTCCAGTAGACGCATCTCATTTAAATTTGCAATGCCTTGATGACATGGGATATGGAGCATCTTTTCAGATGCCCATTTGCCATCTGTATATCTTCTTGGTGAGGTGTATGTTAAGGTTGTTGGCACATTTTAAAATTTGGTTTGTTGTTTTATTGTTGAGTTTAAAGAGTTCTTAGTAGATTTTGAATAACAGTCCTTTATCAGATACGTCTTTTGCAAATATTTTCTCTCACTCTGTGGCTTATCATCTCATCCTCCTGACACTGTCTTTCACAGAGCATAAGTTTTAATTTTAATAAACTCCAGCTTACCAGTTTAGTTCATGGATCATGCTTTTGGCATTGTATCTAAAAAGTCATTGCCATACCCAAGGTCATCTAAGTTTTCTCCTAAGTTTATCTTCTAGGAGTCTTATAGTTTTGTGATTTACATTTAGGTCTGTGATCCATGTTTAGTTATTTTTGTGATGGATATGAGATCTGCATCTAGATTATTTTTTAATGTTCTGTTTCACGTGTGAATGTCCAGTTCCAGTACCAGTTATTGAAAAGACTGTCTTTGCTTCGTTGGACTGCCTTTGCTTCTTTTTCAAAGATCAGTTGGCTGTACTTATGTGAGCCCATTTCTGGGCCTTTTATTCTGGCCTAGTAATCTGTGTGCCTCCTCTCACCATTACCATACTGCCTTGATTGCTGTAGTTTTACAGCAAACCTTGGAGTAAGGTAGTCTCAGTCTCCAAGTTTGTTCTTCAATATTGTGTTGGTTATTTTGGGTCTTTTGCCTCTATATAAGCTCTATAAACAGTTTGTCCATATTCATAAAATAACTTGCTGGGATTTTGATTGGGATTGCATTGAATCTAGAAATCACATCAGGAGGAACTGACATCTTGACAGTATTGAGTCTTCCTATTCATGATCATGGAATATCTCTCCATTTTTCAGTTCTTTGAATTCATTCATCAGAGTTATGCAGTTCCCACATATAGTTCTTGCCCATATTTTGTAGACTTACAACTAAGTATTTCATGTGTGTGCTAATGTAAATGGTACTGCATTTTCAATTTTCAATTTCTGCTCATTAATTGCCGGTATATAGGAAAGCAGTTGACTGTCATGTATAACCATGTATCCTGCAACCTTGCTATAATTATTAGTTCCAGGAGTTTTCGGTCTACTCTTTCATCTATTTTTGCTACTTGGCAACTTGTGAAGAAAGACAATCTTTCTTTTCAATCGGTGTACCTTCTATTTCCTTTTCTCACCTTACTACACTAGCTAGGACTTCTAGTACTAAGTTAAAAAGCACTGGTGAGGTGGGATATTCTGGCCTTGTTCCCGTTTCAGGCTTTAAGTTTCCCACCATGAAGTGTGATGTTTGCCTTAGGTTTTCTTCTAGATGTCCTTTATCAAGTTAAGGAAGTTCCCTTATATTCTTAGTTTACTGAGAGTTTTTATCATGAATGGATGTTACGTTTTTGTCAAATGTTTTTTCTGCAGCTATTGATATGTTTATGTGACTTTTATTTTTTAGCCTATTGATGTGATGGATTACATTACTTGATTTTCAAATGTTGAACCAGCCTTGTGTGCTTGGGATAAATCCCACTTGGTCATGGTATATAATTCTTTTTATACATCGGATTCAGTTTGCTAACACTTTGCTGAGCTTTTTTGCATCTTCATTCATGAGAGATGTTGGTCTGTAGTTTTCTTTCCTTATAATGTCTTTGTCTGGTTTTGGTATTAGGGTAATTGAACAAGTTAGGAGGTATTCTTTCTCCATCTGTCTTCTGAAAGGTTTTGTAGAGGATTGATATAATCCTTAAAATTATTTGGTGGAGTTCACCAGTGAATTCCTCTGGAGATGGTGCTTTCTATTTTGGAAAGTTACTAATTACTGATTCACTTCCTTTAGTAGAAACAGGCCTGTGCAGATCATCTGTTTCTTCTTCTGTGCATTTTGGCATATTGTGTCTTTCAAGGAATTGGTCCATTTCATCTGGGTTATCACATTTGTGGGCATAGTAATCCTTTATCTTTTTAATGTCTGTGGGGTCTGTAGTGATGGCCCCCTCTTTCACTTCTGTTATTAGTAATTTATGTCCTAAAGGCTTAATGATCTTGTGATCTTTATTTTTTAATTTTTACAAATGTTCCTCACTGGGTTTTCTGAAGGGTGTACATGCTTGTATGATGACCCAGGAGTACAAAGAAATTGCCACCATCTCCCTGTACCTCTCTCCCATCCTAGGTACTGATGTTAGTAGGGCTGGGGTTCCTTCCCCCCCCCTCCCAGCTCTCACATAGACACATGAAAACAGTCTGCAGGACTCCTTTCTGCCGTCTTTCTTTTATAATACAAAAGGACTTAATAGCATCTGCACATTGATTTTGTAGCATGGCATTGTGCTGTGGCCATCCCTCCAGGTTTGTGAGTGCAAGTCTAGCCTCTCATTGAGGGCCATGTAACCCATGCACAGGTTTTGCCACGTGGAGCTGGGCTGTTACTCTTCCCTCTGGTGTGGACACCAGTGCATAATCTGAGAGATGCTAAACAGGTGCAGAAGGAACCACAGCCTCTTGCACCTTGGAACCCAGCTTCACCTGCACCACATTTGGAACTGGGGCAGGGTGGCGAGTGGGAAGGAGACCGAGGGGACCTGCCACTTCCAGCAAGGCAGGGGCTTCTGTCCTTGGGTTAGGGTCTAACTCTCTGTCCTTTCCAGCGTTCAGTGTTTCTGTTTTGGCTCTCTGTCCTCTTGCTGGCTCTTCGGATGCACTGGAAGGGAGCACAGATATGCCAGGCTCTCAGGTTGGGGGCAGATCCTGTTGTTTCTGATGCCAGCTGTTTTTCTCAACTCAGGATTTCTTGGTTTGAAGGCATCAGTGTGCTCATCTACAGCAGGGGAAGAAGGCCTGCAAAGACTGGGGAAGGTCTGAGGGAGCCTGCCCCTTTCCTCTGAAGCGTGGGATCAGTTATGGTGTGATGGGCACTGATAAAGACGGGGTGGGGGTTTGGAGTGGTCCAAGGCTCACAGCAATGGCATTGTGACGTGCTGTAGGCATGTTATGCTGTTGCTCAAGCTTGGCCCACCAGAGCCAGCAGCCACTGAGGGCTGGCAGGGCAAGAGGTCATGGTGGAGACCTCGACCCTGACAACACCCTGGCTGATCTGGTCATGTCTGCACAAGGCCCAAGCTGTTCCTGCCCAGAATCGGGGGCAGGGAGGGGGCTTGGGCCCAGCTAATGATGTGCCCCCATTCTTCTTTGCAGCTTTCTGTATGAACCCAACAGCCAAGGGTATAAGTACTACCACCAGAAGCTGGAGGAATTCCGAAAAGCTGCAGCCGGCCCCCTGGGCATTCCCATGGCACCTGACCTTGGCCTGAAGCGCAGATCCCCCTCTGAGACCCTGTTGGGGTCTGTGCCCTCCACTGCTGTCTGCCCTACCTCATCTGCTCTGTCACCCGCAGTCCCCCCAGCCCCACCTGCCACTGGAAAGCCTGCTGCCACAGCCACTGTAAAGAGGAAGCGAAAGAGCCGGTGGGGGCCCGAAGAGGACAAGGTGGAGCTCCCACCTGCTGAGCTGGCACAAAAGGATGTGGACGCCTCTCCCTCGCCTCTGTCAGGTAGGGTGGCTTCTTTCACTGAACATAATGTTTTCAGGGTTCATCTGTGTTGTAGCATGTGTCAGAATTTTATTCCTTTTTATGGCCAAGTGCTTCGTTGTATGGACGGACCACACTGCTGTCCATTAGTCAGCTGGTGTTCACTTGAGTTGTTTCCACCTTCTGGCTACTGCTAATATTGTTGCTGTGAACACAGGCGTCCTGTAAATACTATTTGAATCCCTGATTTTGACAGTCTTGAGTAGATGACTAGGAGAGGAATCTCTGGGTCATATGGTAACTGTTTATCTTTTTGAAGAACTGCCAAAAAGTTTTCCACAGCAGTTGTACCACTTTACTTTCCCCCTTGCAGGGCACACAGGCTCCATTTTCTCCATATCTTACCTCTTTACAATAGCTGTTCTAGTAGGTGTACAGTCAAGCCACATTGTAGTTTTGATTTACATTTCCCTAATGTCTAATGATGTTGAGCATGTTTTCATAGGCATGTTGGTCCTCTGTATAGCTTGTTTGGAGAAAAGTCTATTTCAGTTCTTTGCCCATTTTTAAATTGGGTTGTCTTTTGGTTGTTGAGTTGTAGGAGATCTTTATATAGTCTGGATATTAACCCCATTCAGATATATGTGATCTACAAATAGTTTCTCTCATTTGGTGGATTGTCTTTTCATTCCCTTGGTAGTGTCCTTAGATGCACAAGAGTTTTAAATTTCAATGAATTGTGTTCAGTTTATTTTTTCTTTTGTTGCCTATGCCTTTGATGTCATGTTTAAGAAACCATAGCTAAATCCAAGTTTATCAAGATTTGCCCCATGTTCTAAGAGTTTTACAGTTTTGGGACATTGATCTATTTTGAGTTAATTTTTATATAATGCATAAGGTAAGGATCCAACTTCATTCTTTTGCATGTAGATATCCAGTTGTCCCAGCACCGTTTATTTAAGGGATTGTTCTTTCCCCACTGAATGGTTTTGGCACCCTTGTCAAAAATCAGTTGACCATAAATGTAAAGGTTTATTTCTGGGCTCTCTCTTCTATACTTCTTTGTATGTGTACCCTTGCACCAGTGCCATACTGTTTTGATTGCTTTTTAGTTAGGTTTTGGAATCGGGATTGTGAGTCCCCCAACTTTGTTCTTTTTCAAGTTGTTCAGAGTCCCTTGAATTTTCATATGGACTTTCAGGCGGGCTTTTCCATTTCTGCAAAAAATACTGTTGGGATTTTCATAGGGATTGTATTGCCTCTGTAGATCTCTTTGGGTAGTATTGACATATTTAATGATATTTTAAGTCTTCCAGTCTGTGAACATGGGATGTCTTTCCATTATTTAGGTCTTTAATTTCTTTCAACATGTTTTGTAGTTTTCATTGTACATGTCTTACACCTCCTCGGTTGGATTTATTCCTGAGTGATTTGTTCCTTTTGATTCTGTTGTAAGTGGAATCACTTTTTAAATGTCCTTTTCAGATTGTTTGTTGCTGATGTATAGAAATACAGCTGACTTTTGTATGTCGATGTTGTATTCTTCAACTTTGTTGAATTTGTTTATTAGCTCCAGCAGTCTTTTTGTAGCTTCTTTAGGTTTTTCTGCATATGATTATAATCATGTCATCTGCAAATCGAGGTAGTTTTATTTCTTCCTTTCCAGTTGGGATGCCTCTTGTTTATTTTTCTTGCCTAATTGCTCTGGCTGGGACTTCCTGTACTATGTTGAGTAGAAGTGGTGAAAGTTGGTATCCTTGCCTTGTTTCTGATCTTAGAGGGGGAAAGCTTTTGGTCTTTCCCATCAAGTTTGATGTCAGCCATGCATTTTTATGTTGAGGACATCCCCTTCTGTTCCTAGTTGATTGAGTGTTATTATGAAAAGGGTGTTAAGATTTTGTCAAATGTTTTTCTGTATCAACTGAGATGATCATGTTTGTTTTTTTTTTTACAGCACAGAGGATCTGTTTATTTATTTTTCTCATTTCCATGCATTTTTTTAATAATTTATTTTGGTATCATTAACCTACAGTTACATGTGCAATATTATGGTTATTAAACTACCCCCTTCATCAGGTCCCCCCCACCAGCCCCATTACAGTCACTGTCCATCAGCATAGTGAGATGCTAGATCATGTTTTTTTTCCTTTATTCTGTTACTATGGTGTGTTACACTGCTTGACTTTCTTACACTGAACCATGTGATACTGTGATCTATAAGAAAAATATATTTAGTCACTCAGATGACCAAAGTATATTTCTCATGTATATTTGGTCATCAGCCACAGTTCCTGGCTTACAGCTCCCAAAACTCATAGAATGTCCTGAGTGATAAGGGTTCCTTACACCCAATTCCAAAGTGTATGGTGGGGGTTCCCCCACCTACAACAACAGGGATTTCTTAGACACCAGCAGGGGTCCTAGAATTCAGCTCAGCTCTGACACTGTCTACCTGGAGACAGCTTCAGATGACAGGTGCAACTCCCAGGCTGTGTCACCTGCGCTTCTAACCAACCTGCTACAGATTGGAGGTTCCAACAACCTCCTCCTCAACTTTCAGTTAATTTGTTAGAATGGCTCACAGAACTCAGGAAAACAAATACGTTCATCAGGGTATTAAAGGATATGATAAAAGATAAGAACAGCCAGATGAAGAGATAATAGGCTGAGGCGTGTGGGAAGGAAGTGGGCTCATTGAACCTCCAGCCGCACTCCCCTCCCCGGAGGTGTGGGGCGGGACTGAAAGTTAATCCCTTTAATCACATGGTTGGTCCTCCTGGCGACCAGTCCCCACCTCCTGTCCTTGGGTGGGTCCAAAAGTCACCTTCATTAATAACAAGACACCGTTTTATCTTTATGGCTGTGAAGTGTTTTCAGGGACTGTGCATGAAGACCAAATACATCTGAGAAATGAGTTTTGGTTATCTGAATGACCAAATATGTTGCTCTTATAAGTCATCCTATTGCAGGGAACACCTTTGGCTGTAGTATTCGTACTCTTGTCCTCAGTTCCTGAAATCGCTTCAGTTGCAAAAGCAAAACAGTTGTCTTACTTGTAACAAGCCCCTTTCCACCACAACTAGGCTTCTGTCAATGAGGTAATTTTCGGAACACCTGAAGATGGAGGCTGGTTGCCAGGGAAACCAACCAGGAATAGAGTGTTGGCGCCTTCAGTCCCACTCTCTGATTTCCAGGGAGGTGAAAGAGGCTGGGAGTTTAAGTCACCAGTGGCCAGTGATTCCATCAATTATGTGTATGCAGTGAAGCCTCCATAAAAACCCAAAAGCATGGGGTTTGGAGAGCTCCGGGTTGGTGAACACATGGCAATTCAGAGAGAGTGGTGCACACAGAGCATGGAGGCTTCCGGCCCTTTCCTCACACTGTACTTTGTGCACCTGTTTCATCTGGCTGTTCCTGCTTATCTGTTTATAATAAACCAGAGCTCTAGTAAGTAAAATGTTTCTCGGCATTCTGTGAGCTGTTCTAGGCAACTAAGTGAATCCAAGGAGGGAGTCATTGGAACCTCCAAACCATAGCCAGTCAGTCAGAGGCACAGGTAATGACCTGGGCTTGGCAACTGGCACCTGAAGTTGGGGGAAGGGGGCGCAGTCTTGTAAGACTGACCCACCCCTTAGCCCGTGGAATCTGGCACTGTCTCATACTAGTGTTACAGTTGAATTGATTTGTAAGATACCCAGCTGGCATCTGAGAGTTGCTTGCTGGTGGGCCTCCCCCACCTTTCACTTCTCCACACCAGTAAGAGTTGGTATCAGAACCTATTTAAACCATTTTGCATTCCTGGGATAAAACCCACTTGGTTATGATGAATCCTTTTTATATGTGGCTATATTCAGTTTACTAGTATTTTGTTGCTGATTTCTGCATCTGCATTCATAAGGAATGTTGGTCTGTAGTTTTCTTGTAGTGTCTTTGTTTATCTTTGGTATCAAGGTAGTACTGGCTCGTAAAGTGAGTTAGGAAATGTTCCCCTCCCCTCAATATTGTGGAAGTGTTTGAGGAGAATTTGCATCAGTTCTTTTAAGTGTTTGATAGAAGTCATGATGCCATCTAGTAGGGCTTTTCTTTGTTGGTAGGTTTTTGATTATTCAGTCAGTCTCCTTATCTTTATAAGTCTGTCCAGATTTTCTGTTTCTTCTTGAGTTAGTTTTGGTATTTGTGTGTTCCTTGGAATTTGTCTACTTCATCCAGGTTACCCAGTTTGTTGGTATGTACAGTTTCCATAGTATTCTCTTATCCTTTTTATTTCTGTAAAGTCATTAGTAATACCCCTTTTTCATTTCTTATTTTAGTGAGTCTGCTCTCCTTTATTCTCAGGCAGTCTATCTACAGGTTTGTCAATTTTGCTGATCTGTAAAAAAAAAAAACTTTCAGTTTCATGGGTTTTTCTCCATTGTTTTTCTATTCCCTATTTCATTTATCTCCATTCTAATCTTTGTTTCTTTCCTTCTACTATTAGTTTTTTTCTTCTTTTTCTGGTTCTTTAAGGCGTACAATTAGGTTATTGATTGGAGAGCTTTCTTCTTTTTGAATTTATGCATTTACAGCTATACATTTCCCTCTTGGCACTGCTTTTGCTGCATCCTGTAAGTTTTGGCATGTTGTGCTTTTGTGTTCATTTATCTCTAAGTATTTTCTAATCTCTCATGTGATTTACTCTTTGACCCATTGCTTGTTTAAGAGTGTGCTGTTTAATTTCCACATATTTGTGAGTTTTCCAATTTTCCTTCTGTTACTGGTTTCTAGTTTCATTCCATTATGATCAGAAAAGAGACCTGGTATGATTTCAGTCTTCTAAAATACACTAAAACTTGTTTTGCAGCCTAACATATGATCTGTCATGGAGAATGTGACATGTACACTTGAGAAAACTGTATTCTGCCATTGCCGGGTTGTATGTTCTATAGATGTCTATTAAGCCTGGTTGGTTATAGTATTGTTCAGTCCTCCATATCCTTATTGATCTTCTGTCTAGATGTTTTATCTATTATTAAAAATGTATTGAAGTCTCCAACTATTATTGTAGAACTGTATATTTCCTCCTTCAGTTCTGTCCATTTTTGCTTCACTATGCAGCTCTGTTAGGTGTGCACATACATTTGTTATAGCTTTCTGTATCAAACGTTTATTAATTTATTAATATATAATATCCTTCCTTTTGTAACCTTTTTTGCCTTAACCTGTCTCTTGTAACTTTTTTGCATTAATGTCAGATTTGTCTGATACAAGTATGGCCCTCCCAGCTCTCTCAGTTACTATTTGCATAAACTATCGTTTTCTGTCCTTTCACTTTCAACCTATTGGTGTCTTTGCATCTAAAGTGAGTGTTGCAGGCAGCATGTAAATGGACCCTATTATCTCCCTTAAGCTTGAAAGTATTGCATTCTCTCTTGTTATAGAAAGCTCTGTAAATGCATGAAGATAACCAAAATAATAGCCACCGTCAATTTTGCACATTTAGCTCCAACTTCTCCCCCATCGACAGTCTCAGGGACTGCCAGCATGTGGCTTCTTTTCCCATTTTCTACCACAGACCCACAAGGGTATCATCACATTGTGTAGATGATAACTGGTGACTTGGTTATCATGCTGTCTGTGCGACTGCCCCCCCGCAGCCTGCCTCAAGGGCAAAACCCTCTCAACCTCCCTCACCCCAAGCTGGACTGGAGCTGGACGCACAGGCACATTAAGGAGTCCATATGTGCCCTGGCACCAGCACCCACATTTGCCTTCCAAAGATGGGCCGAGAGGGAAGGCACTTCACCCGGGTCACCTGGTAGGCCTGGTGGCCTTGCCCGTCCAGCGCTGAGGGTGGTTTCTCATGCAGCGCCCCCTGGCCCAGGGAGGAAAACCATTGATGGATGATTCCAGTGCTCACAGGGTACTCAGTAGCACCTCCACCCAGGGTGGGATGGCCCTCAAGGGCCTGGTGCCGCCTAATAGTGCTCAGATGGGCCTGCTGCTCTGATCCATGTCCCTGAGGTCTGGCCCCAGCACCCACCTGGTGAAGAAGCCCCCATTCATGTGGTCTAGTGAACGAGCACAGGCTCTAGGTTCAAGCCCTACGGGCCCCCGTAGTCCTGAGGTGTGGGGTGTGGACAGCCCCCACCTGCCTGCTCACTGGTGAAGTGGCCCAGATTGGAGGGGGACTGTGGGGACACTCCGGGCATACAGTGGGTTCCTTAGACCTTGGCTCCCTTGCCCTCTCCACAGGCTCCCCCACATCCTTCAGAGCCCCCACCGACCTTCGAGGAGGGATTGGGGTGCAGTGGTGCAGTCAGGGAGCACCTGAGGGTGGTTCTTGCAAGCAAGACCCAGCTTTGGTGAGTGGGAGGGCCTGGCTCTTCCACCCCCCAGAGGGGCCTCTGCACCCCACTCCTGGATTCTCCCCAGAAAGCCACTGCCCGAGGGGTGCTTGGTGCCACCATCCAGATGGGGCCATCCCAGCATCTTCATGTGGATTAGTGTTGCACCTGCAGCCAAGGGCTGAAGCTGACACCAAATTAAATGTCAGTAGCTTTGAAGATAGTTGGCTGCCTCCCTGGAAGGAGCTAACAGAGCCACACAGCTGAGTCTTGTGCTGGACTCTAAACCCTTTATGTCTACACTGGGCATCTGTTTGCTGCAGGGCTTCCTTCCAAGAGCCTGTGTGCCTGAATGCACATGCACACACATGTGCACATTCATCTCAGCTCTCAGCTTTCTGGCTTTGCAAAAGTCCCTGCCATGTTACCCATCAGCTGTGTGACCCTGAGTGAGGCCCTGGGCCTCTGAGTTCTGGTGTTGACATCTGCTTCAAGGGGGTTGCAGCCTCCCTGCCTGGGGGTTTCATTCCTACATAGGTGGAAATGAAACTGGGCACGTGTGATAGAGCACAGTGACACGGGTGACATGGGATATGAGCCACTGTGGTGGATGGCCCTGCCGTGTGCATTGGATGCCTCGGGAGTATCAACACAGGGAGTCTACAGTGTGCCAGGGCAGGGCTGTGCCTGAGGGCCACTGCTGACCAGCCTGTATCTTGTTTCCAGTTCAGGACCTCAAGGGGCTGGGCTACGAGAAGGGGAAGCCCGTCGGTCTGGTGGGTGTCACAGAGCTGTCAGACGCCCAGAAGAAGCAGCTGAAAGAGCAGCAGGAGGTGAGGCTGCAGGAGCTCTAAAGGGGCCAGTGGTGTGTTGTCCCACCTCAGCCATGGTCATGGTATATTCTTTCTGAACCTCCCTGTGTTGGGCAGACCCCACAGTCGGGAAAAGCTCCTGGGTAGGCAGGTCCTCTGTCAACAGCGTGCCACCCACTGAGGGCACCCCAGCCTGTGGTTGGGCTCTGAGTCCAGGTCTTCTCCACAGCTCCTCCCCTACTGTGCCTTCTGGGCCACTCCCGACTGAAGGTTCCCTCCGGCTCCCAGTTCAGAACAGACCTGGCTAGGCTGGGTGCACTGACCCATGTGAGGGCTGCTCAGTTGGAGTGGGGCAGTGTTGGAGTGGGCCCAGCTCAGCAGGGAGCTCTGTGGCCCAGGCCTTGGCCTCTCTGCTGCTGCCCTGTGAATCTCAGGTGCCCGCCTGTGAGTCCTTACGTACAGCTCAGTGCAGACTCCGCCAGGCCAGCAGCCCCGCCACACCACCCTTAACCCTGCCCAGGGGTCAGGAGCCCACATCACCCTCATTCTGTCCACAGTGACAGTGCCCAGATGTGCTGGGTTCCAGACCAGGTCCCAGGCTCTGGGCAAGGCAGAGAGGGGTCCTTCCTGATCCACACAGGGATTCAGGAAACTCGCAGCACATCCTAGTGAAGGACTCAGTGCCTCCCTCAGCACCTCCTGCAACCTGCTCACACGCCTGCCCCAGAGAGGGCGCAAGGAGGGAGTGAGGCCCCGACACGCACAGGGGAGGCAAGGGGGCAGCCTGCCCATGTGGCACACAGCCTTGCTTCCTGCCACCCACAGATGCAGCAGATGTACGCCATGATCATGCAGCACAAGCGCGCGATGCAGGACATGCAGTTGCTGTGGGAGAAGGCGCTACAGCAGCATCAGCACGACTATGACAGTGACGAGGAGGTGGACGGCGAGCTGGGCACCTGGGAGCACCAGCTGCGGCGCATGGAGATGGACAAGACGCGGGGTGGGCCAGGGCGCAAGTCGCAGGGAAGGGGGGTGCCTGCGGGACGCTCATGAGGCCCCATTCACTCACCAGGGTCTTCGGCCCCTTCCTGACCTGTAAGGTCTGGAACTAGAAACGCAGCCTCTCTGGGCCTCAGTTTCCTGAGTGTTCACTGGCCTTGAGCATGCTGCTGAGCAGGGCTGCCTGGGGGAGCAGAGGCTTGTGTCTGGGCTTCCACCAGCTGCCTCACTCCCCCATGGCCCCAGACTCCCTACAAGACTCCTACCTGTGCTGTGGGGCCTCCTGGCCTGCTCCCCACCCTCCTCCTTCCTGTCCTCACCTTTCCTGCTCTCTGGGCAGAGTGGGCCGAGCAGCTGACAAAGATGGGCAGGGGCAAGCACTTCATTGGGGACTTCCTGCCACCGGATGAGCTGGAGAAGTTCATGGAGACCTTCAAGGCCCTGAAGGTGAGCCTGCAGGGTCTCAGCACAGCCCCTGCTGCAGGCCCATCCAACAGGAGGCCTGCTTGGCGTCCCCTTCCTGCTGCCACCCTCACGCAGCCGGTACCTGTGGCAGCCGCATGCCCTCCTTACTCACAGGAGGCGTCTGCCTATGACAGATGCCGTCTGGGCGGGGAATTAGCAAATAGCTGCCCAGCTGCTGCTTCAGACACATTTCCGGGGCTTCAGGGAAATTCTGCTTCCATTGGAGCCCACTAAGTGTAGTTTATAGGCAAAATGTTTCTTGGGCAGAAGCCCCCATGGAATGGGCTCTCCAGAGCAAGAACTTAACATTCCTCCCATGCTGCCAGCACGCTTGCATGGCAAGACAGCTGACATGACGCATCCCACGTCATTTTTGTGTGTGTGAAACTGTTATGTATTACATAACCGCAGCAAGGTGCTCACTCTGTTGACAACAGCCTCTGTTTAGCATTGTGTAACAGAGTAGGGCTTTTCTTTGGTGATCAACCATTAGTCTTTCCCATGGCGGATGAGGCCCACGTGACCTCTTGGACTTGGCCACCAGGGTGCTCAGTGCTGTGTGTGGCCCTGGGGACCCTGAGAAGGAGCAGCTTGGTTTGTTTGCAAGGAGTTTGACCTGGTCAGGGGAGGGAGGTGGACAGGTGGTCCCAGCAGCCAGTAAGGCCTTAGGTGGGAAGAGGGATTTCTGGGCAGAGCTGAGAACAGGGATAGATGTGGCCCTGATGAATGACAGCTCTGCCTCACCCTGCAGGAGGGCCGCGAGCCTGACTACTCAGAGTACAAGGAGTTCAAGCTGACGGTGGAGAACATTGGCTACCAGATGCTGATGAAGATGGGCTGGAAGGAGGGTGATGGGCTAGGCTCAGAGGGCCAGGGCATCAAGAACCCAGTCAACAAGTGAGTGTGGTCCTCAGTACCTGGAATGGGGGTGGTGTGGACCCAAAAGGAGATGGAGGGCCAGCCCTGGGTCTGGTCCTGTTGCTGAGCTGGGAGTCAGGGATGTGAACTCTGGTGTTGGGGCCATCCTGGGCCCTTCCCTGTGCCCACAGTGCAGAGGTGTCCATACAGATGTCACCCAGCACAGCACCCCCTGGAGCTGCACTGGCATGCTGCTGAGCCCAGCCAGAGGGGGCGAGGCCTCCCTGTCCCAAGCTCAGGCCCCACACCCCCTCTCCCACTGGCACCAGCCCGCCCTTCCTACTCACACCCCCATCACCTCTGCAGAGGCACCACCACGGTGGACGGTGCCGGCTTTGGCATTGACCGGCCAGCTGAGCTCTCCAAGGAGGATGATGAGTATGAGGCCTTCCGCAAGAGGATGATGCTGGCCTACCGCTTCCGGCCCAACCCACTGGTGCGTGTGTCCCTAACTAAGCTGAGAGTGTGTGTGTGTAGGTGTGGGTGTGGGTGGGTGGGTCCATCTGTGTCCCGCCGAGGTGCCCAGTTCACTTGCTGTAGGGGGTGGTAGACACCCTGGTGACACCTGTGCCTCCTTCCCCACTCCAACTAGACCAGGTCTCCGCAGCAGCCCCCAGCCTTACCCTCTGCATTTGAGCCCTCCTGCCCTCGGTGCACGAGGACATGAGCTCAGCTAGCCCTGGCCCTGGAAGGTTCTGGGCAGGAGGCACTGGAGACCTTTAGCATTAGCCTTGCCCCTTTTTTGTTTTTTCCGCCTCTCACAGAACAACCCCAGACGGCCTTACTACTGACTATTCCGGAGAAACACAACAACGTACTTCCAAACAACCGACCGTCCCTGGACTGTGGAATGTTCTGGCCTGCATTTCTGCCCACCGTCCCTGTTGTTGCGAGTGTCGTACTGTGTATTAAAGTCCCAGCGCTCGCCCATGGAGGCAGCCTGGTCCTATCATTGCCAGAAACCCTTCCTCTTCCTTAGCCACGGGGCCGGGCCAAGTGAGTGGGGACAGGATACTGCCGTGTAGGCTCCCCAGCACCCATGGAATCCTAGACAACCACCTTGGGCTGGGTTGGACTTGAGCGGAGGACCCACTGAGCTCCCTGGGGTGGGGAAAGACCTACCAGCCAAGATTAGGCCAGGGGCATCGGGGACCTCCCAATCTAGCACTGCACTGCAGGAGAGGGTTGGGAAGGGGTCTCCAGGAGGGCCCAGCCCTCCCTTAGATCTTCTAGGCAGGGGGAACCAGGCACTCCTGTGCCCCTCACCTCACTTGCGGGTGGCACTGACAAGACCCCACACAGCAACACCAGCTAGTGACGGCTGCAGCCTGGGACCCCAGCCCTAGGTCCCATCAGCGTGGTGGACCCACAGGTCCCTGGGGTTGGTGCCTCTGGGCACAGCTTTGTGGACGGATGCACAGTGCTGAGACATCACACACCTGGAGGGGAGGAATGGGGTGGGCGGCCCAGACCTAGGAGGGTGTCGAGCACTGGGGCCTGGGGATCTGAGGGGCCCCCATAACTCACCCACCTGCCCACACGTGCACCCAGTGGGTCCTGCTCCACCCCGGGGGTCTCATGGGCTCTAAGGACTCCAGCTGGAGCCGCCTCCTGGAGCATCTTGCGTTCACATGGTCACTCAGCAAATGTTGAGTACCACCTGTGTGGATGGGCTTTTCCCCCTGGCAGCCACAGTCTGCTAGAGACATGGTAGTGACCACAAGCACGGTCTGAGACTGGTCAGCGCTGTGAAGGAACCTGGAGCTATGGAGATGGTCTGGAAGTGTCTCAGTGGGGTGGGGTTCAGGGACTGAAAGTCTCAGCAGCAGAGCTCAGGCTAGGGTGACACACACCACCCTGTCTTCCTTCCAAGGAATCTGGGCCTAGGGCAAGGCAAGGAGGTGGCATGTGTCCATGCGTGGAGGCTCCCAGTGGGCCAGGGTCTGGAGCACAAGGGTGTACCTCTGGGCACCCAGAGGTTGCAGCGATGGGAACCCCAGTCTCAGTCCTAGGCACCCTGCCGTCCAGGTCAAGGTTGCTCCTCAGTTGAATTCTCAGTAACTGGGAGGTTTGCCAGTATCAGCCCATGGACTTTACCCCCAGGCACAGGGAAAACTGGAAAAGATGGCCTGTAAATGCTGTATGTGCAGGCACCTCCCAGACTTGGGGGGCAAGGCCAGGTTGCTAGACAGACCTGGACCAGACACTCCTGACTCTTGAGAGAGAGAAAAGGGGCTAGTGTGGGAGGGCGGGCTGCCTGGAGGAGGGGACATTGGGATTTGCTTTAAGGGGTGAGGGTCCATCTTGCAGACAGGAGAGGCCTGTGGGGTGTTGGTACAGGTCAAGTTGGGAAAAGTCAAGAAAGAGGCTGGAGGCTCAGGTCAGCCCAGAAGAACCTGAACTTCACCCCATGGGCAACTGGACACTTTGGAAGGGAGGTTATCAGGTGGGCCAGAAGATCATCATGACACCCACGCTCAGATGAGATGGAACCTAACTGGCACAAGGCCAAGGGGCTGCATGGAGGAGGGTGAGACTCTTACCCCAACCACAGACTGGGACCCCCCACCCAAGAGCAGGAATCAGAGTGGGCACTGCCTACCCTATTTCCAGCAGCCACAAGTATTTGCAAGAGTCAGGCTGGTTGGAGGGGGTGACAAAGACAGCCAGCTGCCCCCTAATTCTCTCTTACAGCCCCCTCCCTGGTTCAGTGTCCCCACTTTATATCTTCCTTTGGACCCAGACCAGCCCCTTCCAGGCCTTTCAGAACACAGAGCTCCCCTGCTTGGAGCCCCCCACCACAATCCAGCCCAAGGCCTCTTTTAGCAGCTCAGCTCCAAGTCTGAGCTATTGTTGCTGGGAACATTGTTCCCAAGCACCTCACCAAAACATCCCCACCACTGCCTAACAGTCCTCCCCTTGGGGTTCCACCCTCCTACTCTACCCACTTGTGAGCAGGGTCTCACAGGTGTTGGGGCTGAATAGAAGGCTTAGAGCACAGAATCACCGAGTCCTTCAAGGGACACCCCCCTGCGCCCTACCCAAGTCCAGGGCCGTGGCCGCCTGCCTTGAGATGGTTCCCCAGGCCCAGTGAAAGCTTCACACCTGTACACAGTTAAATCTGGCCACGGCGTGAACACTCAAATCAGAGAGCACCAGCGGACGGGGTTCCTCAATCAGCGCGCACGGATAATGCACACTTGAACTAGGAGGAGGAAGGTCTGCGGGCATGGGGAGTTGTAAAGGCTGCCCTTCAAGGTCGACATTGGAACGCCTGTGCCTTAGGGATAAAGAAAGCAGGAGAGCAGAAGCCGACCTCAAGAATGAAGTTGCCGGGCCAGGGCCTCTGGACGCAGCTCCGGACCTCAGAGCGAGCGTCCCGAGGAATAGAGGGGGAAACAGGCTGGGCAGCGGAGACGGCCCCCGAGGGCCGCGCGGAGGCCAGCGAGGGGCTAGAAGAGGAGGAGCCGTTGCAAAGGGGAGGGGCCTCGGAGGCTCCCCGGGAGGGCGCGGGGCGACCTTTGTGCGGGGCGGGGCAGGCCGGGCCAAGTCGCTGGCAAACTCCGCGCACACACACCCCCGCCCAGACGCGCCGCCGCGGGACAGCCGAGCGCCCTGAGCCCGCGCCGGGGCCGAGCCGGGGTCCAGGCGCCGCCGCTATGGACATCCCGCCGCTGGCCGGCAAAGTCGCGGTTCTGTCGCTCTGCGCCCTCCCCGTATCTTACGTGCTCAACCACGTCTCGGCGCTCTCGCAGTGCGTGCAGGGAGGGGCCGGGGCGGCCTCCCCGAGGGTGGCGGGGGCGGGTGGGAGGATGCGCGCTCCGTCGGCCTGCTCCCGAGAGGCCGAGACCCTGCGCTCCGGCCGCGGAGGATGCGGGCGGGGCCAAAGAAGCCCCCTCTAACCGGAAGTCCCCTTCCCACCCGCCAGGAGGCTGTGTGGATGGGGATGGGGCGGGGGCAGCGGGGGCGCCCCTGGGACGTTTGGGGTCTGGGGAGAAGGGACGTTGAGAAGCAGAGCCCCCAGCAGGGCAGGGTTTGGGAGGGTTTCAGGGGTTTTCCCAGGGATGTGCCCGGCATTGGATCCATAGTTAACAAGGGTCAAAGTATTGTCCCAGGTAAGGTCCCGGTGACCCGGCTCTTGCCACCCACACTCTGCTCCACCGCTTCTACCTGATGGTCCCTCCAACGTCTGTCACAGGCCTGGTAGTTTCTTCTGTGAGGGCTGGCCCACCCGGTTCCTAGCCTCAGTTTCCCTTACATGCTGTGACCTCTTCCGACCCTGTCTCCTAGACCCCAGCCCTGTGGATTCCTGCCACTGGGTACTAGGCATGCACAAACCTCTCAAGCTCCCAACTCAGCTTACCCCAAGACATGGGAGAGAGGGATTCCTGGCCCTGGGGTTGGCTCCTTGGGTACAAATTCCTGGCTCCATCTCCACCAGACCCTGAGTAAGTCAGGTACCCTCTGGGAGCTCATTTTCTTCATTGTGTAATGAATATATTCCTAGTTCTTATCCCATTACAGTTAAGGATTATGAATAGTGCAAAGACCCTGGTGTGTCTGATGTATTGCCTGATACTGTAATTGTCTTTGTTGGTCATATGGGGACAGAGTGGGAGTCCAGGGATCAGAGGGGTTCATGAGAAGGTAGGAATCTGAAGAGAGTGCAGGGGACAGTGTGTGACCCTGGATAGGTCTCCCTCTCTGGACCTTGGTTTGCCTGCCTGTGTTGGGATCTGCCCAGAGATCTGGCTTCTATTATCTATGCAACTGGGTGACCTGCCTTATCGGGTTGCTGGGGACAGATCAGGGCAGGGGTGGGGTGAAGTTGATGCAGGCATTTGGACTTTAGCTGGGATGAGTCAGGAGCATCAGACAGTGAGGTGGACAGAACTGGGCAGAAGAGACCCTCCAGCAGGCGTGGGAGCTGGGTCTGGCCACAGGTGGGCTTAGGGTTGTCCCATGTCTGACAGCAAACTGAGTCAAACCCATATCAGCTATACAGTCAGAAGGGGGTGACTCATGCTCCCTCTGAACCTGGACTAAGTCAGGCAATGTTTCTTTCTAAGGAGTCAGGGAGGGTGTCCTGGAGGAAGAGCCATGAAAGATGGGCCATGAAGAATGAGTAGGAGTTTGCCAACTGGAAGATTTTCCAGGAGGCGGAAACAGCCGGGTCAAGAGCCTGGTGATGGGAAAGAGCAGTTTCAGGGAAGGACATTCCTGGACAGACGGATGCCATCACCTGGAGCTTCCCAGACTCTGCTCTTGCCCTCCCCAGGGTGGGATGGGGCCTCCGCACTGGGCCTGGCCACCCTGACTAATTTTTCCTCCCCACAGGTCCGTGGGGGGAGCATTGATGAGCGCCCTGATCCTAGGTCTGCTCTTTGTGGCTATTTACAACTTGTCCCAAGGGGAGATCTCCTACGACCCACTCTATGCAGGTGAGTGAGTGGGAGGAGCGTCCTGCCGAAGAGAACGTGTCAAGGCCTCCCCCATCAGACTGGAGAACCTCAGTGAGACTGAAGAATGCCTAGTGATTGGGGAAACTCAGAGGGCTTCCCCCTTAAGACAGGGACAGTGACTCTTCCAGCCTGGGGACCCCCAAAGGTAGGGACTACGCCTCTCTATGAGCTGGGCTGTGCATCATGTGACCTGCGGAGTGGGGACTAGGGGCAGCTGGGCAGGGAGTCCTTGCCTGGAATCCAGTCCCGCGGCTCAGCACCAGGCCCCGCCCACTCTCCTGGCAGTGTTCGCTCTCTTTGCCTTCTCGTCGGTCGTGGACCTCCTTATCGCTCTCCAGGAAGATGGCTACATGACGGGCTTCATGGAGTTCTACACCAAGGAGGTACGGAGGGAGCAGCCTGGGATGCTCCTGCCCGAATGCCGCTCTGAGCCCTGCACCTGCCCCCACAGGGCGAGCCCTACCTGCGCACTGCACACGGAGTCTTCATCTGCTACTGGGACGGCACCGTTCACTACCTCCTCTACTTGGCCATGGCCGGCGCCATCTGCAGACGGTGTGTGGGGTGGGCAGGGTGGCACCTGGACCCTGGAAAGGAGGTCCACCCCTTTAGGTGGAGTCCTAGTCCAGGATGTAGCTGGAAGTGTCTGTAGGGGAAATCAGATGGCCTCTCTGGGGCTTGAGGGAGAAGGGCCCAGGGAATGTCACAGGTGTCATGGTGGCCTGCCTTTCCCTTCTCTTGTCCTGCACTGTCCTGGGGCAGCCACTCTGTCCTTGGCCAGAGGGTCTGACTCATTCCCTCATTCAACTACTTGTCTTCTGTCACCGGGGAAACTGTGAAAGACCCAGAGCCGGGGAAGCCAGAGTGGATCCTGGGCTCTGATTGGAGCTCTGAACCTGGGGGACAGGTATCCACTGGTCACTCTTCCATCACCTACCCAGGAAGAGGTACCGAAACTTTGGGCTGTACTGGCTGGGATCCTTCATCATGAGCATCCTGGTGTTCCTCCCGGGAAACATCCTTGGTAAGGACTTGGCTTTGAGGAATCCCATCTCCCTGGCTGGGTCACTGCCCTGTGCCTCGAAGCCCACAGGGGGTCCTCATCCCCTCCCCAGTGTCTGCAGAGGCCCTCGTCTCCATATTCTTGTCTCCTGGCCTTCCCATTTCCTCTTGGTGGGAGGAGCACATTCCAGGCTGCTGGCCCTGGCCCCAGGAATTTGGCCCGGATGCTCTTGCACAGGAAGGGAATTTTAAAGTGGATCCAGGGGACAAAGTGAAAGGTTCGTAATGTAGGTCTTGGGAGGTGGAGCAGTGAGGCAGTCCGAGATGTGGGGATGGCTGAGCAGGAAGATGCCCAAGGTGTATCCAGGGGGAGCACAGAACAGCTGAAGTATAGGAGCTGTATCCAGAAGGTAAATTGAGGCAGGCCAGGCTGAAGAGCATGGACATCATCTTGAGAGCACTTGGGAGCCAGAAGGATTAGAGCTTGAGCAAGGATAGCATCTGGAATCAAGACTTCCAGCCAGGGGCTCTGGCATGGCCCAGCTGTGGGTCTGGCCAGACCTGGGAGGTCCCTGCTGGGTGACACTCCCTCTCTCCTACCATGACAGGAAAGTACAGCTCAGAGATGAGGCCCACCCTCTTCCTCGCCATCCCCTACATGCTGGTCCCATGCTGGGCTGGTATGAGGGTCTTCAGCCAGTCCCAGGCACCAACCTTCTACCCACCGCATGTGGTGAGTGCCTTGCCTGAATGTCCCCCATCTGAGTTGTTTCCGGTCAAAACATTGTCTTTTTGAAAGGATATCCTTGGTCATTAGAAAAGAAAGGATGAGTCTTTGCTGAGTGCCTGTTGGATAGCTGGCTTTTCACACTGTGTGTCTCCCATGGGGCAGGTGCAGGAGGAGCAGAGGAAGGGCCTCCTGCAACGCCCAGCTGACCTGGCCCTCATCATATACCTCATCTTTGCCGGGTTCTTCACTCTTTTCCGGGGCCTAGTGAGTCTGCACTGTGCCACCACAGCCTCCCTCCCTGCCCCCCACCTCCCACTGGGTTCCCTTTACCCAGTGCAGCTCTCCTGTCTGATCACCCAGGGAAGTTCTTCATCAAGTCTGACCTGAGTGTTCTGTGACCAAGCCCCATTCCCAGTAAACTCCCAAGCTCCAATATCTGTGGGTTCCCAGCCAGCAGGAGAGAACCAGGGCTGGGGGAGGCCAGAACAAGGGGTGTGAGACCCACCCTGGTGGGTGGTGAAGTGCTCTTGTAGCAGGGATGTTTGAGGTGGCTTGTTGGCTTGTCTGTCTGCCCTAGGTGGTACTTGACTGCCCCACAGATGCCTGCTTTGTCTACATCTATCAGTATGAGCCATACCTGCGGGACCCTGTGGCCTATCCGAAGGTGCAGGTGAGAGGGCGGTTGGGAGGAGTGGGCCATGATCCTACTGTGGATATGGGTCCACTGGACCTCTTTAAAACAGGTGCCAGAAACAAGTGAAATTGGTGAAGCACAAATGGAATTTATTGTTCTGCCATAGAAGTTCAGATATTGTCTTCACGTGTGACTGGATCCAGGCACTCAAGGATAGCTCTGTCTCTGGCTCCACTTTCTTTGTATGGGGCTCCACTCCTGAGTAGTCTTTTTGTGGTATGACAGAAACAGCCGTGGGCAGCTCCAGGCCCTATTTAGCTGCCCCAGAGGAACGTGAGCCCCTGTTTCCTGGGAGCATATGTTCATGTTTCAGCCATGCTCTGATTGGCTCAGTTTGAATTCCATGCCCATCCTGTAGCTGACCATATGGCCAGGAGACTGGGGTGTTCTGATTGGCCAGGCCAGGGTCACATCACATGCCTCTTCTTGAGTGAGGTGCTGGACTCAGTGTGTGTGTTTGTGGAGTGGGGGGAAGACCCAAGGATAATAGGAGCAGTTGCACAGGGGTGGGATGTGCAGAATGTCCCCTTCCTGGGTGGGGTCCAAGGCTGGCTGGATCCTCCCTGGGGGACCCAACTCAGGTGTCCCAGGAGACTGGGCAGGGTGGCTGCCCATCCCATTGGCCGTGTGCCCCTCAGATGCTGCTGTACATGTTCTATGTGCTGCCCTTCTACGGCCTGGCAGTCTATGCACTCATCTTCCCTGGCTGCACTTGGCTGCCTGATTGGGCCTTGGTCTTTGCCGGAGCCATCGGCCAGGTGAGGTGGGGCTTGGAGGGAGAGGTGGGTAGGTATGTGGGGAAGAAAGTTTCTACCTGCCTATCAACTGCTTTTGTGAGGCCCCTGGTAGGGTGATGCTGGGTCCTTGAGAGGCCCCACCCCCAGCCTGCTGCCCCAGGATTCCTACACTGGGGGAGAAAGAGCCAGATGCAGACACTCCCAACCTCCTGGGATCAGAACTGAAGAGAGGGAGGGATGGGGGCTGAGAAGGATTCCAGAGGGGGTAAGGTTTCCTAGAAGAAGCATAGGAACTGGGCTTTGATGTATGGGTATGAATTCTCCAGGCAGGAATGGTCACAGCATAAAGAAAGGCACAGAGGGGGTCAGTGATTTTTGCAGAGCTATAATGTGGGTAAAAGCAGAGGCAAGATAAATGGCAGGCTTTGAACTCTGAGCTCGGGGGTTGGTGCTGAGAACAGTGGGAGCCATAGGAAGTGTTTGAGCGGTGGCAGTCCCAGTTGGAGCTGGGGTCCTGTTTCTGGGTTCCTGATGGGAAGTGATAAAGCCTGGGCCCAGGCCAGGGCAGTGGGGGCCAGGAGGACATCTATGGCATAGAATTGGTAGGATTTGTGTCAAGGGTAGTGAGCTGGCATGCGGAAGAGCAGTTGGACCCACATGACAGAGATGAGGTGCAGGGCCCGGTGGATGCAGGAAAGGTAGTTGTGGCTAGGCACTTGAGGAGCAGGTCACAGACAGATGGACAAGGACAGACAGGACATGTGAAAACAGGGATATTTAAAGACAGATGAACTGGAGATGGAAGACAGGCAGGTGAGCAGAACCAGCAAGGAGGGGATAGTGACACTCTGGGCTGCCCAGGGTGGGATGTCAGCGATACTGGGCCTTGTTCCCTCCTGGCCCCTGATATCCTCCCCCGTTTGTGGCCACAGGCACAGTTCTCACACATGGGTGCCTCCCTTCACCTGCGCACCCCCTTCACCTACCGGGTGCCTGATGACGCCTGGGCCTGCTTCTTCACGTGCAACCTGCTATATGCGCTTGGCCCCCACCTGCTGGCCTTTCGCTGCCTGTGGCGGCCTACCTTCTTCCTGCACCCACCCCCTGGGCCCCCAGCGTACCACAAGAAGCAGCACTGAGGGAGCCATGGGGCACCCCAGGACTCTGTTTACATGCCCAGCTGGCCCTGCCCTGGGAAGGGGGGATTGGGTTTTTGAGAGGAAGGAGGTATGTCTCTGGGTATCTCTGGTCCTGGCTATGATGGTTCCAGGCCAGCGGGTGGGATGGGAGACCCAAGGGCCATGGGTTCCAGCAAAGAGGGCCACAACCACTCTCTGCTCCCACGGGGTCCCAACTCCACATAGACTCTTCTACTCCCTCCCAGAGCCTACCCATGGATCCTCTTAGGAAAAACCCTTTGATGCCTAAAACATTGCTGCCTGAGTGTTTCAGGGTGCAGGGGCCAGGGACCTGTTTCTCAGACCCCACCAGGGCCTACTCATCACTGCCTGCCTGACCATCAGGAGCTGGAGGTGCTGGACAGCCGAAGTCTGCCCCTGCTTGGCGTGTACAGCTTCATCCGAGGCTCAGAAAGGGCCAGAGACCTGTCTGAGGTCACAAGCAGAAGGGAAGGGTCTCACATCTAAGCTCTGCCAATAAATTATAATAACTAATAGTGTGGCACAGTTATTAAGCACCTGCTATATACCACGCTGAGGGCTAACCTCACAGGCTACATGCTGGATCTCACTCTGTATTTCAGGTGGGGAAGGTTCTGGTCCAAGGTCAGTTTCCTGGATGAGGCTGAGCAAGGGACGGAGTCCTGTCCGGGCCTGTTCAAGCATAGAGCTCATAACCTTGCCTCTGCTGTCTGGTTGGCTCCTATTTTGGGGGAAACTGAGGCTGTGGAGGCAGCCAAGGGATTGGGGGAAGGGTTCATTGTTTTCTGGTTCAATTTTTGAACTTGGGTGAGAGGCCGGGTTCAGAGTGACTCCTGCTCAGAATGGGTGAGGAATTGATCAGACTCCCCGGCTCCCTGCCCTGCCACTGTTTTTTTGGCATCTAGCCTTTGGATCTTCGCCAAAGAACCAGCACTCCCATTTCCCAGAGATGGAAACTGAGGCTCAGAGAGACCAAGCGCCTCCTCCAAGGTCCCACAGCCAGTGAGGGGTGGAGGGGGCTTTGGACTTGTTGCTGTGTGTCTGCTGTGCAGAGTGTGTGACTGGTGGGGCCCCTCACCCCACAGAGAGAGCACCTTTTGGGTGCCAGAACCCAGGACCCGGAGATGGTCTCCCAGCGACAAACGGGAAAACTAATACCTGTAGGCCAAGTCCCTTTCCCAGGTTACGCAAGCCCTCTGCCCACTCAGGGCGTCCAAGATGGAAGGCCCCACCAGTTCTCTCTCCTGCATTTTAATGAGGTCCAGAGAGGGTGGCCGCGGGCTCAAGGTCGGCCAGCCGGGCAGCAAACTGCTCCTGCACTCACTACCAAGCGCGGCGTTTCCTCCTCCCGCGGAGCGCGCACCGCCACGTTCCCTTTAACGCCCCCCCTCCCCATCCACCTCCCTCCTCCCCTTGCAGGCAGACGCCAGGATTGCGCCGCCTGAAAGGACCTGCCCAGTCCTTCCCGGGTGTGCGGGGAGCGCAGTCCCAGCTCGTGGGGGCCCCTCGGAGGGGGCCGCACGGGCGAGATGGTGAGTGGGGCCGGAGGCGCGTGTCCCTGTAGGTCCTTCGCTGGGATTCTGTCTCTGTGGCTGCATCTACGTCGCTCCGTGTCTCTTTCTTGTTTCTTTTACCCTCTCCGTCTCTCCCGTCTCTTCTCTGTCTCTCACGTTCTTATGTCTCTCTCTCGAATTCTCTGCCGCCTTCCCAATCCCTCTCCGTCTCTCCCTACTTTTCCTCCCTCTTGTTTTCCCCCTTTGCGCTCCTTCCCTGAGTCTCCCCACCGCGATGTCTCCCTCTTCTTTGCGTCTCTCCCTATTCTCCATCTCCCTGCTTTCCTCTCTGTGTGCCTTTTCCCCTTTCTCGCCCTCTTTGTGTCTGTCTCTGTCACCCCTCGCCACCAGCCTCCACCCCCTTCAGCCCGGCACGGTTTGCTGCAGTCTCCTGGCGCACCGATAACCTTGCCGCTGCCGCGGCTCCAGCTCCTCCTCCTCCCCCCTCCGATCCCGGCCTGGGCCGGCAGAAGGGGGCGGAGCTCGAGCCCCCGGTGTTGGGGGTAGGGGATCAGGCGGGATGCCCGCGCAGAACTAAGGGAGGGTGAGTCCAGGGCGTGGGCTTTGCCCAGGAGAGAAGGGGTGAGGGCCCAGAAGAGTGCGGGGGAGGGGGTGGGTGTGGAAGGGGCTGCCAGCCCACTCCTTGGAGGAGTCTTCTGGGACCCTGGCCGGGGTGGGGACCCGGGCATGGGAGAAGTCCTTGCCGCTGGGAAGGCAGGCCAGAGGGCTGATCCTCCGAAAGGCAAAGGCCAGGAGGCTGGACTGAGCGCCCCGTGCCCCCCAGGTGTGCGCTCGGACGGCCCTGGGTCCCGGCGGGCTCTGGGCCGTGGCCTGGGGAGTCCTGGTGCTCACAGTCCCCGTGGGGGCGCAGCGCGGCCGAAAGAAGGTAGTGCACGTGCTCGGTGAGTCTGGGCAGTGGAAGCGGGTCTTGCCAGGCAGGAGCTGTGGCCAAATGGGGTAGCCTGGGTGCAGGGAGGGACACGGAGTGGGGCATTGAACGTCCGGCCCCTTCCTCCGCTGAGCCCCAGTCCTCTCCCCTGTCCCCTCTGATACCCTGATCTCCACCCAAGTTTTTGCACATCCCCTCCCAGGGTCCCCTTCCCCAGGTTCCCCCACCCTGCCCCAGGACCTCTTCTGAACCCTGCTTGATCACCTGCAGAGGGTGAGTCTGGTTCCGTCGTGGTACAGACCGCGCCGGGGCAGGTGGTCAGCCACAGGGGTGGCACCATCGTCTTGCCCTGCCGCTACCACTACGAGGCAGCCGCCCAGGGCCACGACAGCGTCCGCCTCAAGTGGACCAAAGTGGTGGACCCGCTGGCCTTTGCCGACGTCTTCGTGGCGCTGGGCCCCCAGCACCGGGCATTCGGCAGCTACCGCGGCAGAGCAGAGCTGCAGGGCGATGGGCCCGGGGATGCCTCCCTGGTTCTCCGCAACGTGACGCTGCAGGATTATGGGCGATATGAGTGCGAGGTCACCAATGAGCTGGAGGATGACACAGGAATGGTCAAGCTGGACCTGGAAGGTAACCAGTCCATGGGCAGAGTGAGCCGTGTTTCTAAGAAAGGAGAGTGGGGAGTATTGCAAGGAACAGAAACCATATCAAGTTGATATGAAGGAATTGAGAGGCTTGGTGAGATACAGGTTTTCTCCCCAGGGACATTGGACATGCCCAGAAGGGGGTTGCTGGTGGCATCTCATGGGTAGAGGCGAGGGATGCTGTGACACATCCTACAACACACAGGACAGTGCCCCAGGGCAAAGAATAATCCAGTCCACAATGTCAGTTATGAGGTCTCTGGGCAACCCGAGGGTAGAACACAGTGAAATCCAGGCATCACATGCCAGGAATCCCTCCCTCAGCTCTGTTTCCCATGCGCAGGTCTTCCCCAGTGAAACCAAAGGACAATTGATTTCCTAGGAATGCTAGCTAGAATCCCAGAGTTGTCCCTCAGCGGCCCAGCTTGAGTCACGTGCCAACCCATGAGCCAATCACTGTGACTGGGTGACGGGATGCTGATTGGCTGACGTGGAGCTTGGAGGTGGGGCTTCTAGCTGAAGAATTCCTTCACACCTTGTTTGCTTTCCTCAGTCCATTTTAGAAGATGCTAGGAGAGTTTTCAGAGCCCTTACTTGCTGAACTTCCCAACAATAGCAAATAATAATAGCGACTTTCCTACATTGAGTGTTTTCAATATGCCAGGCTCTTGAAGAACTGTCTGTTGTGTCTCATTTAGTTTTCCAAAAACCCTGAGGAAGACGCAGATGGGCAACTGGCTCAGAGGTTTGAGCCTTGCCCAAGGCACAGGCTAGTGAGTACAGAGCCAGGACTCAAACCCTGATCTGTCAGGCTTCAGGTCTTCTCTCCGGCTCCTTCACTCCTTCTTGCTTCTGTTGAGAAGATGTGTTTGCACCTCTAAGGTTTGCCCTTCAAACACAGACACACAGGTTGCTCATGAGTTGAGTTGACTGTGAGTCCAATGAGGAGACAAGTTGTAAGAACTGAGGGTGGAAGGGAAACCAATGGGACCTGCCCTGGGCAATGCTGGGGATCAAAGAGGTTTTTGCCCAGGGTTACCTTTCAGGGGAGTCACCACTGGTCACAAACATTCCCAGGTCTGTGGACGACAAGAGGGAAGCTCCTACTGCAGGGGGAATGTGAGATGCATGTAGGACTGAATGGAGGAGGCTTGTGGGAGCTGTTTTGAAAGATGAATAGTTCATCGGGTTTTGGAAAAGTGAGTAAAGAACATGAGTAAAGGTGTCCAGTGGTGGAAATGATTGTGTTAAAGGAGAGGGTCAAGTGAATTCTAAACTTAAGGCGAAGGGAGTCATGAGGGGGTGTGAGCTGGTAAAAGGCAGGGTCAGGTCTGGAGCCAGAGCAAGGGATGGTCTGGAAGGTCTAGGCTGAAGTCACGTGTCACTCTAGATGTCAGGTGGGTGGAGGCGGACTGGGGAGCCCGAGCTGACCCCGGTGCGTCCCGCCAGGCGTGGTCTTCCCTTACCACCCCCGTGGAGGCCGCTACAAGCTGACCTTCACCGAAGCGCAGCGCGCGTGCGCGGAGCAGGACGGCATTCTGGCGTCGGCTGAGCAGCTGCACGCGGCCTGGCGCGATGGCCTGGACTGGTGCAATGCGGGCTGGCTGCGCGACGGCTCCGTGCAGTACCCGGTGAGCCAGCCCCGGGAGCCCTGCGGAGGCCTAGGCGGGGCCGGGAGCGCCGGGGTCGGCGGCGGTGCCTCCGGGGGCGTGCGCAACTACGGCTACCGCCACAACGCGGAGGAACGCTACGACGCCTTCTGCTTCACATCCAACCTCCCGGGTGCGTAGGCCCCACCCCCACCGGTCCCGAAGCCCTCCCCGGCCATGAGGCCCCGCCCCCAGGCTGTCTTCTCCTGGGGTCCCCTTCCCTCTTTTCCAACCACCCCCGTTTCCTCTCCCCTTGCCCTTCCTCCCCATAACGGCCCGCTTAGGGGTCCGGACCAGGATATCCCTCCCCGAGGACTGCCACGGCGCGGCAATCAAGCCTGGCCGAGGCTGGGGTCCCGGGCTGCAGGAGTTGAGGTGGGGTGGTGGTGTCCTGAATCCCGAGGAGGCCAAGTCCCGGGAGCGGCCCTAACCACTCGCCCCCACCCCCTGCAGGCCGCGTGTTCTTCCTGAAGCCGCTGAGGCCCGTGCCCTTCTCGGGAGCTGCGCGCGCGTGTGCAGCGCGCGGCGCGGCGGTGGCCAAGGTGGGGCAGCTGTTTGCAGCGTGGAAGCTGCAGCTGCTGGACCGCTGCACCGCGGGCTGGCTGGCCGACGGGAGCGCGCGCTACCCCATCGTGAACCCGCGCGCGCGCTGCGGCGGTCGTCGGCCCGGCGTGCGCAGCCTTGGCTTCCCCGACGCCGCGCGCCGCCTCTTCGGCGTCTACTGCTACCGTGCTCCCGGAGCGCCTGACCCCGCACCCGGCGGCTGGGGCTGGGGCTGGGCAGGAGGCGGGGGCTGGGCTGGAGGAGCGCGCGACCCAGCCGCCTGGACCCCGCTACGAGTCTAGGCCCAGAGCGGAGGCGGCTGGGATGCTTGGCGGCTGGCCGAGTGCCCTGCGGTCTCTTGGAGACGGAACACGCCCCCTGAGGTCCCCAGAAACTGGTCAGTCCCGCAGACAACTCCCTCGGAGTCCCCTGGAGACTGACCAAGCCCCACCTCTCCTGGACAGTGGGTTTCCCCTCCTCCCCCAACTTAATCCAGGCGGTGGGGCACACCCTTGAGGACCCCTGGAGGCCAACAGACCTTAAGACTGGCCATGCCTTCCCGAGGTCCCCTGGAAACAGACGGAACCATCGCCGTGGTCGCCTGGAGGCTGGACCCCCGGGATTATCTGGAGACTGGCCACATGCCCTTTGCCCCTGAAGACTGAAGACTGATCCCTTATGGTCACTTGGACACCGACCCCTCCTGTCACCTGGTAGAAAAAACAGAAACCTCAGAATTCGTCCGGTGACCACACACGTGGTTGCAGGGAGACTGTGGCTCCTGTCCTCTCCCCTACGGAGACCCGGAGATTGGATGTCCCATTCCTCTCCCCGCCCGCCAGTTCCCGGAAATTGCCGAAGCAACAGGCCACGTCTTCAGGACACCAGGGAGAACGGCCCCACCCCTTCAGTTTCAGGGGAGACCACCCTTGTCTGTCACCGTTACAGCAGACTGACACTCCCCAGCTGGCTCGCATGACTGGCGGCCATGCCCCACCCCTCAGGTATCTCTCTGACGGGAGCAAATCCGCCCCCTGACGGTCCCTTTCCTGGCTGTCACCAAAGAGACCGTCCCCTCGGCCCAGGGACCCATACGATCCATGTCACTACTATGGAAACAAGCTGCCCCACTTCCCATTGTTACCAAGGCGACCAGCCCAGCTTCTGTCTGTCACCTAGAGACACACAGCCCTTCCCTCCTCATTGGTCACACCCATAAGAATATTGTCTCCCTTCTCCAGCTGCAACCATGGATACCACACGTTTCTCATCCCCCCAGCCCCCACCCACCTCAGAGACCAACAGCCATTGGAGACCACCCTCTCCGCAACTTGTCCCAAGAGTGACCCATCATTGGTTTTCCTGCCCTCACCATGGAAGCAGGCTGCCCCTTTCCCCAGGTGTACCCCAGCTCCTTGTCCCCCCGCCAAACTCCACCCCCAAGCTGCTTAGACCCCAACAGTTGTTGCCGTAGAGACCAAACTGTGCTGTCTGAGGTAACAGAACACCTGTCCCAAGGCTTTCCCTTGTGGGCCGGGCTCTTCCCACCAAACCGTCACCATGGAGACTGTCAACGTCATCCCCATGACAACCGACCAACCAGCTCTCAGGAACTTCTTTCCATGGGCCGGAACTGCGCCCCATAGGGCTTAATGTCTGCCCCTTCACCAGATGGGCCCAGTCCCCAGCAGCCTCCTCAGACCCCGCTGGACTTCCGGGGCTGCTGGACACCCTCCGTTTGCACGCTAAGTATATCCCAGACAGCAGCTATGCATGAGACACCTTTGCAACACCCAGGTGTTTTCGTTGCCTCCGTGCAGGTGAGCAAACGGGCTCTGGCGTGCCCTTGCCCTTTGAGCTGTGGAAGCAACTGGACTCCCCTTTTCCTAAGATCACATCCTCATTTTCACTGAGCTCTCTCCTTTCCTAACTCCCCACACCATCACACACCCCCCACTGCCACCCCAACTCCCCACGATTTCCCTCCTTAGAGATCCAGGAGAGAGAAAGTCTGTAAACCTGGAAATCCATCCTGAGCTCCAGATTCTAAGGGGCAATTACTGCTAAGAAGTGAGGACGCAGCCAGAGTCCCCAGTGTTGAGAGCCAGCTCGGGACAGATGGCCCGTGAACATGGCCGCCCCAATGATGGGAGACCCAAGTTCCGAGGTCCTGCCTGGAGTAGCACTGGGGTCCTTCCTGAAGCCTTCCTTAAGCCATCCATCTTTAGGAAACATCCGTGGGTCTTGGAAGCAGATAGGCTTGGGTTTGAATCCTGCCTCCGCGACCAAGTGACAAAAGACCTGAGCCTGTTTCCTCCTCCTCTGTACCCGGACAGTTCTGAGTGCAAAGCGTACAGCAGGGGCTCAATAAATCTTTTCTGTCTTTCTTTTTTTTCTTGATGAGTGAGAAAATGAGGTAGCCAGTGGGTAATTACTTCATAAATGCACTTAGGTGCACAAAATGTTTCCAAGCCGGGGCAGCCTGGTGATGACCCTATTGGGAAGCATCTTTCGGGATTCCTCCAGACCACGCCCCACTCTCCAATCTCTCTTTCCCTTTCCTTCCCCTATCTTGCTTCCATTGTTCCCTTAAGCCATCCCCCAGGGGTCTGGCCCTTCTCAGCCTTGTCCTGACTGGGTCACTGACAAAGCCAGTGGTTCCTCTCAATCCCCCAGCACGGGATGGGGAGTTCCCGCACAAGGAAGGCAGAGATGTTGCAAATTTTCCCTGGTGTGGCGGTGGGGTGGGGTGGGGGATGGGCGGTGGGGGGGGAGTGTGGCATGACAAGCATTCAAAGTTTCTGGGATACAAAAGCAGAAGAGAAAAAAGTGTAAAGGTCTGATTAGGTTGTACAAGTGGGATGATAAATGTAACTGATCATCTTCAATACCAGTGACAAACCTCTCACCTGAAGGTAGGGTGCAGCCCCTCAGCTAGAGTGCCTCAGGCTCTAGCTGGGCTTTAGCTTCCAGAAAGATGGTAATGGTAAGGTGCATGTTTCCAGAAAGGCGTACATGGGATTTCTTTCATCCCATCTCTCCCTGCTGGCATCCGTCCCCCTTTCCACGGTGCCAGATCCCTCTGGTTTTCCCATGAGTATATTGTATCTTTTGACTACTCATACCAAGGGTGTAGGAGGGGCTGACTCCATCCTCTTCCAGCTCGACCATTGAGTGCTGTGGCCCACCTCCCTGGGCAATCCTGATTGGCCCAAGGATGGACATAGAAGCAGGCAGACCAATGAGACTCAGACCCTGGGACTTTGGTGGATCCATTGGGCTGAGGGAACCTTCCTTCTTCTGTTCAGGTACCAGCACTGTTGGACTGGCAGTCTCCAGGACCCACCTGGTGGAGAGTTAAAGGATGACAACCTGGATAGAACCTTTCCTGAAGCCAGTTATTCAGAAAAATGTCTCTCTCTTCTGTTCTCCACCATCAAATTCACTTCCCAGAGACATCTCAAGTTTCTTACATGCCCTTCCAGAGACGTTTTATGTTCATTCAAGCAAACATGCATGTATATTTCTTTTCCCCATTTTTACACAGATGAGAGTGTGCAACACAATTTTCCTATATTGTAAAATCCATAACAAAGTTCATCATTTTAACCATTTTAAAGTGTACAATTCAGTGGCATTTAGTACATTCAGTGTTGTGCAACTATCACTGCTATTCTAATTCCAAGTTATTTTCATCATACCAAAGGAAAATCCTGTACCCATTAAGCAATTGCTCCCCATTCCTCCCTCCTCCAACCCTTGCCCTGGCAACTGCTACTATACTTTCTGTCTCGGTGGATTTGCCTGTTCTGGACATTTCATACAAATGGAATCCTACAATCTGTGGCCTTTTGTATTTGGCTTCTTTCACTCAGCATGTTTTTGATGTTCATTCACATTGTAGGATGTAGCAGAACTTGATTCCTTTTTATGGCTGAGTAATATTTCATGGTGTGACTAGACCACATTTTTATTCCTTTATCAGTTGGTGGGCCTTTGGATTTTTCCACCTTTTGGCAATGGTGAATAACACTGCTAAGAACATTCATGTGCCATATATATTTTTTAAATAATTATTCTTTTAAATAATATATTTTTTAGATAATTTCCATCAGCATATAAAGGTCACACACACACACACATATTCTTTTGAAGCTTGGCAGGGTATTCATTATTTAGATGCCCCATAATTTTGTATGGAGGACATTTAGATTATTTCTCATATTTTGCTGTTACTAATAAGTACCCTTATCATCACACACAAGTGCAAATGTAATGATATCAGGATTGTTTGATCAAGAGATCAAAACTTGCCTTTTTGATAGTGAGCTCCACCTCTTCATAGAGGTGCGGTCAATTTATACCTCACCAGTAATACATGTACTTGCCTGTTCCCAGACATCCTCACAAGCATTGTGTGTTATCACTTTTTACCTTAGCCAGCCTGATAGGTAAAAGATGGTATTTTATTGTGGCTGTCACTTGCAATTTTCTTATTATGTGTGAGGCTGAATATCTTCTACTTTCACCTTAGGTGCAAGTGGTTGAGTAAATCATAAAATCATTTTCATTTCAGGCACATCATCATCACTGATCTATTCAAGGTCCCTCTCTTGTTAGATTTATTTGCTTATTCTCTTTAAAAATATATGCATTTCTTGGTGTTCTTGCAAAATGTGTGTTCTTTTTTGGAGCACATGTTGTAGTTTAAAAACCACCTGTATTTCCTTTTCTGTGAACTTTTTGTTCATAGCCCTTGCACATTTGGCTACTGGATTAGTCTTTTTTTTTCTATTGATTTGTAGGAGTTCTTTATATATTAAGGCAACAAGTCCTTTATCTCTGCTTTGAAAAAACATTTCCAAGCTTGGCATTTGTCTTTTGACTTGATTTATGGTGATTATTGCCACTATTGCCTTTAGGAAAATGCCCAAACTCCTCGCTACAGCCCATACGGACCTCAGTGGCCCATCCTCTGCCTCTCTAACCTCATCTTCCTCCACCCTGTGCCTCTATCACTCTGCTCAAAGTACTATGGACTCCTTGCTGTATCCAAATGAGCCATTTCCCCACTGCAAAACAATTTTTGCCTTTGCTCTCCCCTCTGCCTGACTCTATTCCTTTCTTCCCCATTTTGTCTACTTAATGCTCTTCCTCTAGATTCCATCCACCCTCTCCAGAAAGCCTTTCCTGACCACCTCCCAGGGGATAGGTATGTCCTGTTCATCACTAGCCCCCCCCCCGAGCACCCAGCACCATACACAGTCATAATAGTTACTTAGTAAGTACTTGCTCGGTGAATGAATGAAAGAAGGTGTCAGGAAGTGAAAGGCAGGTTGAACTGTTAAAAAAATTTATTAAAATGTCCAAGAAGTACATTAATGTCCACAGTGTCAGATACCACAGACCCACAAAACGCTGCAGCTCACAGCAAAACCAGCAGAACCCAAAGCTGTTCACACGCATACACACTCTCATGCATGCCACGCACCCAGCACATGCAAACACACACACATCCCAAGGGGAAAGACCAGAAGACAAACCATCCATTTTAGAAAAGACCAGAGTCCCCTTCCACCATGTAGCTGGGGTTGGGGCAGGGCAAGGGGCTGAGGAGAGTAAGGGCAGGAAACATAAACCAAGACACCCCCTCAATTGCATCCCCATTGCCCCCCCTAAATAAAAATTCTTTTGTGTCATGGATGGCTGAAGATGAGTTATGATATTTTTTAAACCAAGAATTATCAAAGCAAGAAGGCAAATCTATATCCCTGGGCTTTCTCACTGATAACCATAAATTAGAACCACGGGTAATGTCTGTAGCAGGGAAGACTGAAGACTGCTATCAAGGCTGAAGGCCTAGTTTGCACTTCTCAGTCTTTTCCTAAATCTGCCTGTGTGTGTAAGAATGCGATTATGTTTCCACTTCCCCCAAAATAGAGAGCAGTATTTGGAGTCAGAGGTAGAACCAAATACTCCTTTCTTCACTGTAGCTCCCACCCAGTGCCTTTTTTTAAAATCTGAGTGTCAGCTTTGTGTAAAATGGGAAAATAATGGTTGCTAAGTCACTAAGAAGATACAAGGAAATAGTAAGTACCTACTCCATAGCTGTCAACTATGATTACTACTTCCCAGGAGGAATATAGGTTCAATCAACACACTTTTCTCTACTGAACCCTTAATAGACCATATATTTCCTCATTTTTTCTTTCCTGCAAGGGGTCATTCTCAACTAACTAATCCACAGACTTTACCCAGACGAGAATGGTTGAGAGTGAACAAAACATGGAGGAAAAGCTGTGGTTCTTTCCCACTAGAGATCAGGGAGCTGGATTCTGGCTTTCTGCTTGGAAAGTCCTTTTAAAGGCTGTGGGTTTTGGGGAGGAAGGCCAGGTGAATTCTTTCCTACTTAAAAAAATTTTTAAACATGAGAGAAAAATTTTTGTGTGCGTGTGCGTGCGCATGTGTTTTGGTTTGAACACTGCATCTCTCTAAAACATGATGGCAGGTAGATATTACTACATAAGTTTTAAGTGTTTCTAGCCTGCCAGGCAATGGATGGACACAGGGATGGAGTGGGGATTAAGGGTAGTACCCAGAGCAAGGATACTACCAATGTCTGCTTAGGGGATGGATATGGGCACTGAACTAGAAAACTTGGCACCTTGTTGGTCCAGAAAGGAGGTTCTTTGTCTCCCCAAGAGATGGAGGGAGAAGAAATCTGGGCGTGTTGAGCCCTAAACATCCTCTCATCTGTGTGTGAGAGAGACTTATCACACATGCAGAACCACCAAATCTTGGCGCTGGACTAGACCTGGGTGGGTAAGCAATACACCTCCCCTCCATTGCCCACGTACTGCTCTGACTGTCCTGACCCCTAAGTCTGAGGGCATGGAGAGAAGCTGTTCTAACAACATTCCTAAAATTCGGTATATAGGAGTTGAGTACTCTATTTATCCACCAAGGCCAAAGACCGAATCAAGTTGAAGGTAAAGGAGGGGCCATCAAGTTCAAGCAGTGTGCTTTCATGTCGTTTTATGCTCCCAAAGCCAATGACTTAACTAAAGGCTTCAGCCTGCATTTAGGACTTCTGACGGTTTACCAGACCTGATTCTCTGGTGTGAAAAGCAATTCCTCAGTGAAAATCCAAAAATATACACTCTTGCAACCTCATCAAAGCCTTATTTCAACAACTGGCAATCAACCTTGTCAAAACAAGAGACAAAACTAAAGAATGACCTGTGCTGAGTGCACTTCCCTCTGCTGGGTGACGCTCCCAGAGTTCAGCCTGATTAGAACCGACTTCTCAGACACGCGGCTGTGCCTGCCAAGAAGACCTTGTGTGTGTAAGAAAGAGGAGAGAGGAGCTTTTTACAAAGGATTATGTATGGGGAGATGTGGTTTGGGGCTCGAGGCCTTCCAGACCCTCGTTTCTCTCTGGGCTGTCTCCCCAGGTGAAGGCTCCGAGGAGGTGTGGGAAGGGGGATTGTGCTTGCTTTTCCCCGGTTCTTCAGCAGAAATTCCCTTCTTCCTTCTCCCAGTCCTCTGCTGGGTGTTTTTTGTGTTTTCTGCGCTCCTTGCGTGATTTGTGATGGCGATGCTGGTGGTGGCGCTGGTGGTGGTGATGGTGTCGCCGCATTCGATGGGACCGCCTGGCTGCAGGAAAATGAGAGAGGACAGGGAAGCGGCAAAAGGTGGTGAGAAGCACCCCGCTTGGATGGGGGTGAAGTGCGGGACACACCAGGTAGGCTGGTAAGTTCTCTCTTGTCTCAAAGCTGTATTATCAAGCAGGTATTTGGCCAGATCAATGTGTGTAGTAATAAGATGTTTTAATTGAAGTTGAAAACCTGGCTTGAGGTGTCTTGGGGCAGCCACTTACGTTTGGTGCAGACAATTTGGGGCCGATCCCACTTGCCGTTGCTCCGGCACCGGATGACAGCCACATGGTGCTGGGAAAATCCTTCATCACACTGGTACCGTACAGTGGCATGGACATTATATTTGGCCTTGCGGGCACCAATGGGTGAGGCGTTCTCCACAGCTGGAGGAGGACCACATAGCACTGGGGAATGGAGGAACCTCCGGTTAGGGAAATGGCCAAGACTGGGGCTGAACTGGTTTCGTGTCTTGGAAATGATACACCCCTCAGCAGGTCTTGCCCTTTGCCTAGCTGTGACCTCCAAGGGCTAGAAGTAACTGTGTCTGTCTCCTCACCCAACCCAGGAGCTCCTTAGGGGCAGGAAACTCCTGGCCACAACCTTCCCTTTAGTTCTTAAGCTGGAAATGAAGGAGATGGGAGGCAAGAATGATCTGAGCAAATGAAAGGAAGAAAGGATGTGAAAATTGGCAAAGAAATGGAAGGATGGAAGTTTAAGAAAGATGAACATGAGCATGCATAGGAATGTTTCCTTAATATGTAAAGAGCTCTTACAAATCAATAAGAGCAAGCCAACAGAAAATTAGGCAGAGGAGATGAACTCACACCTAAACACATACATAGGAAAATAAATACATACAAATAGCTTACCAACATATGAACAGTTGGTTATTCTCATCCTTAAAGATGTGCAAACTACAGTAACAATTAAATACTATTTTTTCACTACTTAGGTGAACAAACAACAAAAAATTTTGAGAACACACAGTTGGCAAGGGTGGAAAAAAAATGAGAACTCTCACATAGTGCTGGAGAGTGAAAATTGGGCTGGGATGAGACTCTTCCATTTATGAACTTAAACAAAACAATGAACCAGTAAGTGAGAAGCGGTAGAGAAGTTGGGTTTGGTGGTAAGTAGCAGCATACCTGTGCCCTTCTTACAGACATAGGGGAGGTTGTAGTTGCAGGGAACGTCGTTCCAGCGCCCGCTCTCATGTGCAACCATCACCACACAGTCCTCCCCACCAGCGAAGAAGTTGTCAGGCTGGTTCTCCCGCCAGTTCTCATATTGCTGCAGAAGTGGGGAGCAGGGGGTGCTCAGGGGCTCTGTCACCACTCACTGCAGGACTCACCACTGGCCAGACCACTCAACTGTTAGGGACTCAGTGTTCTCATCTCTACAGTGGGCACCATTATGTCCACCCTGAGGGTGGCTGCCCCTGTGGTCTGAGGCACTCCTCCTATGGCTACGAGGTGCAGTGCCCTCGCTTCTCCTACTCCTACTTCCTGTCTTGCTCCACGACAGTCAGTTTTCCACATGGGTCACGATTAGATAAATAGTTGAACAAAGATAACCTCAGCCTGGAAGTCCACGAAGGCTTCCCTGAGGCGGCAATGGGAGAGCTGAAGATGCAAGGATAGGAATAATGTAGCCAGGGAACAGAGTTCCAAGCAGAGGGAACAGCTAATGCAAAGGCCCAGAGGCAGGACTGAGCTTGTCCTGTTTGAGGAACAAACGGAGGTCTGGGGCTGGAGCTGCTTGACTGAGTTGGGATGTGGCCAGAGAAGGGACAGGGGCCAGTTCTCACCAGATAGGAAAGGAGGTGGATTTTTTCATTGTGGTAAAATATATATAACATAATATTTACTATTTTGATCATTTTCAGTGTCCAGTTCATTGGCGTTAATTAGTTTCACAATGTTGTGCAACCATCATCACCGTCTATCCCCGGAACTTTTCAGCATGCCAGACAGAAACTCTGTACCCATTAAGTCTCTCCCCATTCTGCCCTGCCCCAGCCCTGGGTAACCACTGATCTGCTTCATCTCTACAGACTTGCCTTTTCTAGGTATTTCACGTGAATGAACCAAATACTTTCCGTGCCTTTCTGTCTGGCTCTTCTCATTCAGCATGATGTTTTCAAGGTTCATCCACACTGTAGCACGCCAGGGTTTCACTCCTTTTTATGACTGAATAGTGTTCAGAGTGGGTATGGGCCACATTTTGTTCCTCCATTCATCTGCTGATGGACATTTGGATGATTTCCACCTTTTGGAGATTGTGAATGGGTGCTGTGGCCATGGGTGTACAACTGTCAGTCTGAGTCCCTGCTTTTACTTCTCTGGGGCATCTGCCTACGAGTGGAATTCTGGGTCATGTGGCAATTGTCTGTTTAACTGTTTGAGGGTCCACCAGACTTTTCCACAGCAGGAAGAGGTGGATTTTTTTTTATCTAAGAGGGCTGGAAGCAGGGAGAATCCTCATCTGATACATGATTTTAAAAGGTCTTCGTGTACGACCTTTCTTTTTGGGGTGCTGAAAATATTCTGGAATAGATAGAGGTGGTGACTGCACAACATTGTGTAGGTTCTAAATATCACTGAATTACAGTTAAAATGATTAATTTTATGTTATGTGAATGTAATCTCAATTAAAAAAAAAAAACTCTCCATGGCTTCCAGGTGGAGAGGGGAGAGCATAGGTAGCAAGTTTGAGGGAAGGTGGGAGGAGCTGCTTGCGGGGGTCCCACTGAGAGGTAACAAAGGCTGCACGGCAGGGGAATGTAGGCAAATAGGAATGTATCAGCACCCGCGGCTGGAGGGCCAGACAGGTGAGTAAGAGGGGGCATGTCAGACCCCAGCCCTAGGTTTGTAGCTTCAGCCACTGGGTGGACTGGGCCGTTCACAGGGCTGGGAAGTCAGAGGTGATCTGGGGCTTCACTGAAGCTCCTTTGCGAACTCCAGCCTCTCAGCTACTGGGACCTTTGACAGCCATCTGCAGGGAATTTACACTAGAGGGTAAGGTGAAGCCAGAGTGCCACCCAGTAGGGCTCTCCTATGTCCCTCTGTCCTAGGCAGGGCCCTTGTCAGCAGGGACCCAGGTCCCAGCTCCTGCCACTCACCAGCCCGGTGTTGTCTGTCCACTGGAAATCCCTCTCCACAATCCTGTCGTTCAAGCCGATCCACGTGTTTTCATGCCCAAAGCCTGTGGGGTGGGGGGTTATGCAGGCTGGGTGCTGCCCCTCCCCCAGTCTAGGGTGCAGGCTAGAGGGGTGGGTGGGATGTGGGAGGGAGGACCCAGGCCCTGCCCCAGGGTGGGCTCGAGGCCATGGTCCCCCATTTCCCAGATGGCAGGGACTCAGCCTCCCTCTTACCTGGGGGGTGGAGGTGGGCACAGAAAGGGCTGGAGTTAGGTGCCCTCCATGCCACGATGTGTGGCTTAAACAGCAGAGGAAGGAATAAACAAGCGATGGGCCATCTTTGCAGAAATGAGAGTAAGGGATAGCCTGGCCAGCAGGTGGCGCTGCACAGGGTGGGTAGGTGAGACTGAAGCTGCCCCGGGGTCACTGAGGAGGAAGTGGTCGGATGGGCATGTTTGGTTACATTGAGGAAAAAGAAGGGACGGAGCCGGGAAATGAACAAATGAAAGAATTAAAGGGACGGGATGGGGAGAAAGGTGAGTAAATGAATGGACGATCAAACAGTGGAAGCGGTAACGAGTTCAATCAGTAAGTGCCAGATTTAATTAGTGCAACACTTTTCCCAGGTCTGTGCTCAGCTCCTCCCTCATTTCATCTGCCATGTGACTGATACTTCCCCACGACCCTCTATCCTCTGGCCATTTTGTCATCAGCATACTTAGGGCCAGCTAAATTATAGTATGGACTTATTAAATTAGATATTTACTTGTTTGCCACATTCCCCACAGGAACATCGCTCCTTGAGGACAGGATCATGTGTGTCTGGCTCACTGCTGCGTCCTAGTGCCCGGAATGGTGCCTGGCACATAGCAGGTGCTCAGGAAAGACTTGATGAGTGAATGAATAACGTGAAGGTATGAACTGACAAGTGAATAAACAGACACACGAATGGGGTCAGGGACTGTGCTAATGAACAGTTTCAGAGAGGTGGTGTCTTTGGGACCTCGGGGGAGACACCCTGGCAAAGGACTGCAAAGGCCACCCCAGAGTCCCTACTGTTAATGAAGCCATGTTCCTCAGGTGAGTGGACGCTGGTCAGGTGGCCGGCTCGGCGGCGGCAGTCCCTCTCGGCGTCCTCCCACGCTCGCCGATGGGCGAAGTAGCGATAGCAGTGGCCTTGGAACTTGCGCCAGCCGCGGTCACAGCCCTCTGTGTCTGCAAGGTGGACGGAGTGTGAGGGGGCCTGGTCTCTCATCAGACACAGGAACCAGTATCAGGTCGCTGTCGGGCTAGATCACCCGTCTCCTCGGGCCTGTCCCCACCCTGTAAGGCTCTATGCCCCTTCCACATTCCCTTTGCTTCTTTGTGGCAGGGAAGAGATCCAGCTTGAAAATCTTAGGCCCATACCCTGGGTTCTACTCTGATGTTTCCTGCTCTGATCTGGTCACACCTTCTGCGAGGACCCAGGAACTCAGGAAATGGTCTCAGGAAGGAATACAACTGCCCTCGTGGTAAAAGGCTTGAGTAGACAGTTCTCCCAAAAACATATACAAATGTCCAAGAAGCCCATGAAAAGATGTTCTGCGTCATTAGTCATTGGGAAAGTCAAATCAGAAACACAGTGGGACACCAGCTCACATCCACTAGGGATGGCTGTAATTTTTTGAAAGAAAGGAAAATAACAAGTGTTTGGGAGGCTATGGAGAAATCAGAACCCATGTACATTGCTGGTGGGAATGTAAAATGGTGCAGCTACTGCGGAAAACAGTCCAGCAGTTCCTAAAAAAATTAAACACAGAATTATCATATGGGACCCAGACATTCTTCTCCTGGGTATATACACTAAAAATAGGAAAAAGAAAAGGAAAACAGGTGTTCAAGTAAAACGTGTACATAAATGTTCATAGCAGCACTATTCACATTAGCCACAAGGGGGAAACCCAAATATCCATCAAGTGATGCATGATAAACAAAACGTGGTCCATTCATACAAGGGAATATTATTCAGCCATAAAAAGGAACGGAGCTCTAATAAATGCTACTATAAGGATAAATCTCAAAAATGTCATGCCGAGTGAAAGAAGCCAAATACAAAAGGCCGCAAAGTATATGATTCCATTTACATGAAACGTGCAGAAGGGGCCAATCCGTAGAGGTGGAAAGCAGGTTAGTGGTCGCCAGGGGCTGGGGAGGTCGAGCTGGTGGCGGCTCATGGGGCCAGCTTTACTTCTGGGCTGATGAAAGTGCCTTGGAACTAACCAGAGCTGGTGGCTGAAGAACTCTGTGAACGTACTGCATGCCACTGTGCTGCAGACTTTAAAAAGGTTAGTTCTGTTATGTGAATTTTACATCAAAAAAACAAATTGCCTCCTCTTCAACTCACAGCCATAGAACCAGAGGCAGAGACCTGGAACGTGAGTGGGAGGCCTGTGGTCCAGCACCCAACCCCACTCCTAGTACCACTGGTGGGGGCTCAATAGAGACTCACCTTTTTCACACAGGCTACCCCCGTAGCTGGGGAGGCAAAGGCAGATGAAGGCGTTGACCTCATCGAGGCAGGTGCCTCCATTCTCACAGGGGCTGGAGATGCAGTCATCAATATCTGGAGGGGAGGCAGAGGACTGAATCAGAGGGCAGCCCTTCCTGGGTTCCCAGTCCCCACAGGAGACAAGGCAGAAGGTGCAGTCACGCTCCTACCATCCATCCTGGGCCTGAGTAGCAGTCTGCATGGCCCAATGACTCTGGAGGTCAAGGCGGTAGAGCTTCACACAATTAACATGAATTAGCATTAATGAGAGCAGATGCCACTGGGGTGGCTGACAGCCAGAGTGTGCAGAACATTCTACTTGATTCCAGAACAGTGCAGGTTATAGTCTGGCAAACTGACCCATTGAATGTTGAAGCTGGGGGTTCTTTCCAGAAGGTGAAACCTAGGGAAACTGAGTTCCAGAGCATTTGCAAGGACTTGGAGGGAGTCACAAAGCTGTTTGTAGGTAGAGCTCTTCTTCTACCAGACCCTGTGTAGATAGTACCTGAAGCATGTGTGACACTGTGTGGGTCACATCTCCAATCTGAGACTTTTCTTCTTCGCAAAGTGGCGATAATAATAGCACCTTCTCAAAGGTGGTTTTGAGTGCAGACTCAATGAAAGGGCTTAAGAATTATGTCACTTGTATTTATTGTCATAGTTCTGCAATCAGTACTGTGGTTATGAAGTCAGTGAAATGATGCATAGGGCTCAATAAATTATATCACTTATATGTATTGCTATAATTTCATCATTTTTTGTATTTCCTGTGTTGGGCACTGGGTCTAACATCCAATGTTTCTGGTGGTGTGTCTATACTGCTGCTCATCCTGGAGAGGGTAGGACCCCTGGGGGTCTTCGGCTGGGAGGAGTCTGAGCTTTATCATTTGTCTTCCCGTCCTCTCCCTGCCTGGTAGCAATGGAAGGCGACACACCTGAGCCTTGGTCCCCGGATGAGAGCTCAGTTGTTTGATGCTGGTTGAGACAATTGGGTCTGATTTACTGGATGCAAGGAGCGCGGGAGGGAAGGGCCATCTGAAGTCAGCATTTTGTGGCCCCGCATCTTCATGGGAGTGGCTGCCATGCTAGACCCCAGGGCTCTGCGTCAAACCAATCTAGGTTCAGATCCTGAACTGGGGCACTCACCGATCTCACAGTTCTCCCCAGTGAAGCCTTGGTCACAGCTACAGCCGTACATAGTGCCATTGGCCTCACAGGTGCCTCCGTGCAGGCAGGGGTTGTTCTCGCAGGGATCCAAGGGGGCTGCGGGATGGACAGGCAGTGTGGGAAGGAGTCAGGCCACCACGTCACCTGCCTTCCCAGAATCCAGGCTTTCGACCCCCAAAAACCCTGGTTGTGGAGTCCCCTCTCTAACTTCCCAATAGGTGGTCACCAACTTCCTCCCGCAGGCCCCTGTGATGAGGAGCTCACTCCTGCCAGGACCAGCCCCCAAACGTGTGCGCTGCCCTGCCTGTGGCCCAGCCCCTCCTCAGACAACTGGAATGGGCTTCCTGAAGCTTCTCTGGAGGGTCTTCTCCTAGAATGCAGGCTGAAGTGCCATCCGTGACTTGTGTCCCTTTTCTCGCCATACCCTGCGGGCCATTGTACTTCCCACAGCTTGGAGCACAGAAATGGACATAAGGGTGCGGGTAGAGTACGAACAGCACGAGGAAGAGTGGGAACCATCACCTCCTTCATTCTGGTGCTTCAACCTTCTTCTGATGCGACCTCAGTGGTTATAGTGTAGAGCGGCGGTGCATTAGAGTGGTTACAACCATGGCCTCTGAGCTCAGAGAGGTTGATTCAACCCCTGACTCTGCCGCTCGCTAGGGGACCCTGGGCAAATCACTTCTCTGAATTTCAGGTGCCTCATCCACAAAACAGAAATAAATACAGCTCATCCTTCTCCCCCAGTCCTGACCATATGCCGTGTCTGGCTCTGTCTGCATCAGTCTGGGGCATCTTGAGGGATCTCAGCATCGCTCAGCATGGACCTGGCGCATAGGGAGTATTGAGGAATGTGGGTCCCTGCCCGCCTCACCACCACTTCCCTCCTCGGCTGGCTTTCTCTAGAGGGAGGAGGGTCTTCCCTGCCCATCTCAGGGGCCCAGATGCCTTAGTGGGTGGTCTCCACTCCGGAGACTGGAGGGGCAGAACAAGCCAACCCCTAGCCCGTGTCAGGACAGTGAACCACCCAAACCACCCCTCCACAGCACAGGCCCTAGAGCCAAGTCCCAGTGAGGGGCATGGTCTGGCTCAAAGCCACACAGGGAGATAGTGCAAGAGCCAAAACTGGCCTCCAAGGCTCTGGAAGCCCAGTTAAAGGCCCTCTCTCCAGCCCCTGTAACCCAGAATTTGTTTCTGTGTTGGCCTGGTCTGGGCTTCACAAGAAACTGAGGTGGTAACAAGCACCTCCTCCTCCCTGGTCTCCTGGCCTCCACAGTGTTCTCCGAAAGCCATCAAGGGGAGTCTATGGAAACCTGAGTCAGGTTATGTCCCTCCTCTGCCTAAATCCCTCCCCAGCTCCCCGCTGCCCCCCCCACCCCCATGCACAGCAGCCACAGGGCCCTGTGCAGTCTTTCCCGGCATCTCCCTGCCCTGCCTCCTCCTCTCTCCCCTTCGCCCACTCCGCCCCAGCCACACTGGTCTTGCTGTTTACACACCAGACAGGGGCCTGCCTCGGGGCCTCTGGTGGGCTGTTCCTTCTGCATGGAAGGCTCTTCCCCCAGACCTCAGCCCGTCCTCTCTACCTCCTTCAGCCTTGCTCAGATTTCATGTGGTTACAGAGGCAGGTTAGCTATTAAAATTAATTAAAATGGAATAAAAGTAAAAACGCAGTTCCTCAGTCAATATCGGCCACATTTCAAGGATTCAGTAGCCATATAAGTCCGGTTTCTACTATATTAGACAGCCTAGCTCCAGAACATTTCTACCATTGGGAATGTTCTAGAGTGTTGCTCTAAAACGTCAGCTTCAAGGGATTTGATCTCAGCCTGAGATCGGAAACACAGCAGGCACTGAAGTTGCTTATTGACGGAATCAATAGCTGCTGGTGCCTGGGGTGGTGGCACAGACCCTCACCCCTGACCGGAAGGGCCCACGGCTGTGCCCTGTCCTCAGTGCCGTCTCAGCACATGTGTGCCCATGCGTGCGGCTGCAGGGCTTGGGGATGTGTGAGCCCCACCAGGGGCCCCGAGCTGCTGACACCTGCCCACGGACTGGCGGTGACTCAGTCGCTTGCTAGGCTGCATTTATTTTTGGCTTCATTAGCATTTCTGCTGCTCACGGGCGGGCGGGTGGGCACCCGGGTCTCCCCCAGCGCTGACTGCCTCCCTCGGCCCAGGCTGCTGCTGGCTTCAGACTGTAGCCAAGAAATCAGCCAAGTCCAGGACAGATCCAGCCGTGGCCCTGAGGGCTCCTCACCAGGCACTTTTCTCCGTGCCTCTCCACGTGACCGCCCTCCCCCCTCTCAGAGCACCCCTTCTCTAGTTCCTCCGGCATTCAGCCTCCTTCCCTCTGCCCATTCCCCCTAAGCAGCCCCTTCTCTGTCCCCTCCCTGGGTGAGCTCATCCTCTCCCTGAGACCCCAGGTGTCTATTTTTTACACCAGTGAAATAAGCATCATACAGCCTAGGGATCAAGACAAGAGACTCTGTTGTTAGATGGCCTGGATTCAAAGGTCACCATTGACACTCTCCAGCTGCGTGACTCTGCACAAGCCACCTGACTGCTCTGTGCCTCAGTCTCCCTATCTGTAAAAGTAGGGTCTTACTGGAACTTGTTCCGCCAGGACATCATAAGGATTAACCAAGCTGATTCCAATCAATGCTCAGAATAAGCCAAACACACAGGCCCGTCACCAATAAGCATCAACCTTTATCAGATGCATGCACCTCGCCGGGGATCTGCCTGCCTCCCTGGCATCCGAGCCGAGCAAAGGTCATGTGATTCTGCTACAGAGCCCAGAGGTGACAGGGTGGGCAATGAAACCTTGCATCCACTACTTCCATGTGCACGACACTTTGTCTTCAAAGAAGGGAACAAGTGTAAAACCAGTTGTGTTAATACGTGTTTTGCAACTCAGAAAAAGTGACTTTTTATTAGCTGCTGCTTGACCAAAAAAACAGCTCAATATGGCAGGACTTAAAAAAAGGGTGGGGTGAGCAGCAGCTAGGGTCTCCCTCTGTAGAGCAGGGAAGGAGACAGGGACCGTGGGCTTAGACAGGGTAGGGTGAGGGCAAAAACAAAGCAAGACAATCCACTGTGGGATTTGCTCTGGCCTGCTGGGGGGCCCAACTTATTTTTCTGACTTTACCCAGGTGCTGCTTTTCTTCGAACTCCAGCCCTAGTCAAGTGATTTGCTACTTGGGCAATTTAACAAGCAAGCCCAAAACAAACAGGCAGGATTCCATCTTGAAAATAAGATTGCATTTCAAAACCCAATTTGTTAAAGAGTAACTTTAACATCCTCTTTAACAAACAGACAGTAACTCAGCCCACCTTGGGAGCAAAGCAGGCAGCCTTGAGTGATAGGCTCCCAGACCAGGAAGCTGCTACCCTGGGAGGGAATCAGAGCAGTAAATTTCTTACAAATAACCAGGAAGACTAATAAGAAACTTAGTGTCTCTTCAAAGATGAACATTTTTGGGACCACTTAGCAGGTGTGCATCCTTAGTCTTTTGTCTCTCCACCGCCCATAAATCCCCTAGACAACGCACCACCCCAGGGCTCTCTTGTTCCCTCCTGGCAGGAGCCAGGAGCTCTGTCCTCTCCTTTTCTCTCTAAATAAAACCCTCTCGCTTGTTCTCCTAAAAAAAAGGTGAGGGTGGAGCGGGGCGCTGGAATTTGCAGGCGGAGCTGCGGGGCAGACCTGGCCCCAGGAGAACAGGGCAGCAGCTTTCTCTGGACTCCGCTGGGTACAGAGCAGCTAAGGCTTCCTCACACTTGGGCTCCCATTGAAAGCTGGCCACTGCCTAGCCCGTACTGATCTGCATGCCTAAGCCTCAGTTTGCTGTCTGTGAAATGGGGGTGATGCTTATCCCTGTTGCCCCTTTGGGAGCCCCCCTCAAGATCCACACCACTGAATTCCAGCTGCAATTCCCACTTGCCTACTTCCTTCCGGCCACACTTCTTCCTTCTGGCCCCACCTGGAGGGTGTCTGTGTCTAGCTCTGTCTTCCCCAGACTGGGGCATCACTGAAGGCTGGATCCCAGCATCACACAGCTCCGTCTGGCTCACAGTGGACATGAACGTGATTTGTTGACTGAACTCGGTCGCCAAATCAAACTCCACCCAACACCTCATTACCAGCTGGCATCAAAGTACATCAAAGTCATCAAGCACAACTTCACCTCCTGGCCTCTGCCTAGGCTGTTGCCCCTGCCAGGAACATTGTTTTGGGAATTCAGCCCTACCCGATGAGCTCCCATCTCCAAACCCTTCCCAGGCTCCCAGGAACAACCCTTCCTCCCAGCTCTGGGCTCCCTCAGCCCCCGATCCCCAAGCCCTGAGCACATTGGGCGCAATGAGGCCATGAGCTTGGAACTCACCCTCCTCTGCACTCCCATTTGCAGGGGTCCCTGGCAGGGCTGGCTCTTCTCCACTCGCTGCCTCCTCCCAGAAGCCCTCCACACCTGGGCTCCCTGCCAAGTCCTCCAGCTCAAACTCCTCTGGCCCCAGGGAGGCAGGCAGCAGGGTGCCGAGGGAGTCCCACGGCACTGTAGGCTCCCCTGAAGAAACTGCGATGGGCTTGTCTGTGCTGGCTGCTGTCAGTATCCAGGGAGAAAGAGTGGGTTTCCCCGGGGAGCTGCCTGGGGCTGAAGGTCCCAGCATCCCCTGGGTCCCCGTCTGGCTCTCCAGTTTTGGCTGGGGTGGGGAGCTTGAAGAGGTCACTGGGGACATGGCCAGGATGCCAACCTCGTCCCCCTGGTCCAGGGACATGAGGGATGTCACCACGCTTGAATCTATAGCCACTTGAGGGTTCAAGGTGGGGCTTTCAGCTTCCTCAACCACGTGAGATTCAGGTTCCCAAATCCCACCAGCATCTCTGGGGTCCAGTGTGGCTGTGGCATCCATGGGACCCACTGTGGCTCCTCCAGTGGAAGCAGTCCAAGCCTCCAAACTCAGGGCTCCCTCAGGCATCAGGGAGACTCCAGGGCCCCCTGAGGGTGCAGATGGGGGGCGAGGGTCCAGCCCTTTGCTGTGCAGTGAGGGCCACATGCCCTGTGCCTCGTCCACCGTGGCCTGTGCCAGGCTGGAAGTGGGGTTCTCTGCTGTGCTGAAGACCCCAGACCCAGACCCTGAGATGTCCCTCGCTGCCGCGGGCTCAGTGGCAACCTCAGTGGGGGTGAACCTGGCTGCCACGTTCCTGTCCAGAGAGACCTGTGGGGTGGATCTGGGATGCTCGGCTTTGCTGAGCCCAGGAGGGCGGATGCCCCCAGTTTCTCCGAAATCTGCCCTGGGGGAGTCAGGACTGGCTCCAGCTTGTTCGTCTGTGACTGCCTGCAAAGGGGCCATGGGACTTCCTGTTTCGTGGCCACTGAGTGACAGGGATGTGGCCTGTCCACCCTGTCCTGTTGGGCCCGAGGACGGGAGCAAGGAAGAATACATTTCTGGATGGATGGGGTCCTGGGGGCCGTCCTCTATCTCTGAGGCAGCAGAGGGTGGGGCAGCAGCCATGGCCTCACCATGCCCATGGACCCCACTGGCTTGGGTGGAGAGGGGCGGAGAGTGTGGGAGGAGCCACGCTTTGGGGGCACGAAGCATGGCTATGACGGGGAGGTCTGGGGAAGTGACTGTGGGGGACGCCTCCCTGGGGGCCGTGCTGGGGCCCTCCAAGGGGCTGGGAGGCAGAGCAGTGGCCTCCAAGGGGGACCGGGGCAGGTCAGGGGTGGCTGGCCTCACACTGAGGCCCTCGGCTTCTTCTAGCTCCAGGCCAAGGGCCCTGCTGGGGCCTGGGATGCTGGGTGGGACCACAGTTGGGGGCCACAGCCAGGGCTCTGGGGGGCTCCTGCCACCAGGGGAACCTGCAACAATATCAACGACAGCAGTTGTAGTCATCTCTTGGCAGACGCTTTGTTGTTTCTCCTTGGCCCCAGGCCCAAGTTAAGGGGGGCTTCTGAGGCTTGTTGAGGCCAGGGAGCTGCTGGGATTCAGAGCCTCCTCCCCAGTCCCCCTTGGGTCCCCAGGCAGGTCCCCCTCCCCCCTGAGTCCCACTCACCAGCTCCAAGCACATCCACCTCATTGGTCAGCACCACCCAGGGGCTCTGGCTCCGGCCACTCCCTGCGGTGTCTGCGGCTCCCACGGCCAGGGGAGGCTCCACGTGATTTCCAGCAGCCTCTGGGGCTGGGGGCTGGGCACTGGCCTTGAGCACCCCCTCCGGCCCCAGCTGAGGTTCCTGCTGCTGGAAGTGGCGCCCATTCAACCCTTTAAAGCGCTCTTTCCTCCTGGGCGTGGGCCCAGCTGAGGCCCCCTCTGTGTGCACACCTGCCACTGCGCCTGCTTCTGTGCTGCTGGGACTGGGGGCCGCCATATTCAGCCACTCCTCTTCAACCTCCAGGGCAGGCGTCCAGGCTTGTGTGGGACCCACAGGGGCAGAGCTACGGGCCTCTTGAGACTCCTGCTTCTCTGCCAAGCTCACAGGCTCCTCCTCCCCACTGGACACCAGAGGCTCTTGGAAGTCTGAGGTGACCGCCTCCTCCTCCCCCAGGCGGGGCTCCAGTTCTTGGACTGGGGGCCATTCTGCAGACAGAATCTCCCCCTCATCCCCAGATGAGGGACTCTCTGGGTCTCCATGTTGTGGTGTGGGGTGATGAGCTGTGGGAGAAAGCAGAAGAGGCTGTGTGAGGCGCAGCAGTTGGCTGGGAAGTTCGGCCTGAAGTCTGCCTACCTTTCAGCATGCTGCAGCACCTCTGTATCTCTCTCTGTGCGCTTCTGTCTCTTTGGGTGATGTCTGGGGTTCCCCAGAGAGTTAAGTACAAAGTTATTACCCCCACTGTCCAGGCTGGGGCCCACTGTCAAAGTCAGAGTCAACTAGTCAGGAGTGAAGAGACAGCTTGAGTCGCTAGCGAATCTCAGGCAGTGGCCAACTCTTACGGGGCAGGTCAGATCTGGGCCATGGCTCCTACCATGGGAGAGAGAATGCCTAATAGGCGTGGCCTTCCTATGAAGGGATTTCTTCTTTACCCCCTTACACATAAGACTTAGCTCCTTGGTGGTGTCTTTTGCCATTTCTGAGGCTGTGGCCCCAGGGGCGAGGGTCGTCCAGGGTGCTGTCCCTGGGTATGTGGCCTTGCTCGGGGGTCGTGGCTAGTCGAGGCATCACTTCCACCCAAAGGTGGGCTTGTGGGCGTGGCTCCAGGTAAGATAGGCTCCATCCCGGGGCTTGTTTTTCAGAGACCTCAGGAGATATAGCCCACCCCCTAAACAGGACTTCCCCGCCCGAGTTTGGCTTCCTGTGGGGCTGGGTTCCTCTCCCGCCCGCACCCTAGCGCCCCTGCAAGGCTCCTAAGAAAGTAAATGTCTCGTGGGCGTGGCCTTCGCTCGAGGGCGTGGCTTATCGAGCAGATTGCCACTTTTCTCTCCCCAGCCTGGCCTCTGGACAGCTCCCAGGGGCGTGGCCTTTACCCAGTCGCACGCTCTCAGGGGGCGTGGCCTCAACGCACCTCGGAAGCAGTAGGCGTCGTAGCGCGCTTCGGGCGCAGGGAAGCCCGTGCGGTTGGCGAAGCGGTACACGGTGCGCACGCCGGGGGCTGGGCCCCCGCAGCGCCGGCGCGGTGTCTGGATCGGGTAGCGCACGCTGCCGTCGGCCAGCCAGCCCGGGTCGCACTGGTCCAGGCCCTCGTGCCAGGCCAGGTGCAGCTGTCCCACCGAGGCGAGCACGGCGCCCTGGCGGCGACACTGGGCACGCGCGCCGGCCAGCGTCAGGCGGCGGGCCGGGCCCACATAGAAGACCTCGCCTGCGGGAAGGGGCGGGCGGAGGTCAGAGGACTGTTACCCCTCCCCGGGAGCCCGGGACGGGGGACCCACTCCAAATACCCTAAACGAGGTGGCGACAGCTGCAAAGCTGTGCACCAGAACATCGCTGTTACCTCTCACGCATTGCTAAGATGAAAGTGAGCTTGGCTTCTTTTTACAAATCAGGTAACTCAGTCCCCTGAGCGAGTGGGGCTTCAGAGAGGGAGGGGGGTAAGTGAGAGAACACAGAGGAGGAGACAATAGGAATCGGGGAGGAGGAGAGGCTCGGGAATGGAGAGGGGCTCGTGGAGAGGAGGAAAACTCTGAGAAAGGGTGTGCCCAAGTCTTGACTGCAGATTTAGACAGAGATGAGACGTTCAGTTAGTCAAGGACTTAGGGGGGGGCTGTAACGGGCTCAGGGAAGGTTGGCGGAGGTCCTGCCAAACCCAGACTTACCCCCCAGCTCCCGGGCAAAGCAATACACATCATAAAGTTCCCGTGGGTCTCGCCTCCCATAGCTTCTCACCCCTGGAAGGCTGCTACGGTCACCATAGCAACCGGGACGGGACTGGGTGATGGGATACCTGACAAAAGAAGGAAGGGGTCCCTCTCAGATGTGTGCTCCTGCCCCCCCCCCCCCGCCAAGGACCATCTTTACCCAGACGGGCTGGCTCCCCATCTTGCCACCCTGTGTACCCCCTCACCGAACAGTGCGGTCAGACAGCCAACCAGCATCACAGTTGTCAAAGCCATCCTCAAAAGCAGCCTGTAGATGCCGCGGGGCTGCAATGATGGCCGAACTGAGATGACAGGCCTCCTGGGCCTCAGCAAAGGTCAGCGCATAGCGATCCTGGGCTGCCCGGTAGTGGAACACAACACCTGTGGGGGAACATCCAGGATAGGGGCTAATTTATGCTGGAATCTTCAAGAACAGGCCTCCCTCTTGCAGAATGCCCCCTCCCTCCCCCAGTCCGATAATGAGAACTGCTGTATTATACTACCCGGCATCACATCCATTTACTCAGCACCAGGCACAGCTCTAGGGCGATGGGGGAGTGAAACTGATCTCTCCTCATTTAACAGATGAGTAAATTGATAGCAGTGACCATAAAAGACTAGAATTTGTCAACTAGTTACTCTGTAAAAGTGCATTTGTAAGCATTATCTCATTGAAATCTTGCATTTTCCCCATTTCCACAGGAGGAAAGTGAGGCTCAGAGAGGTTGAGGGATGTCCAGGGCCACACAGCAAGGATGAGAATTCATATCCAGAAAGTTTTGACTCCAAGCATAGCACTCTTCATGCCCAGGGTTATAGGTAGTGGAGGTGACAGGAGTAATGAAGAGTGAGAGAGAAATTGCCCTTTAAGAGTTAAGTACATGCGCTGATAGGAGAAGCATGGGCAACAGTGGGAGATCAGATGTGGTTCTTGCCCAGCCTGGGAATGGAGTCACAGAAGGCTCCCTGGAGGAGGTGAGATGTAAGTCAGGATGTGAAGCATCAATGATAGGCTTCCTGCGACTCAATTGTGATTTAGAGATGAAATAAATGGACAAGAGCAAGACAAAGGAATGAAGTACTTTGCTGTATCCTATCAAACGGAGAGCTCCCAGAACACAGCAGCTGGCTCTGAGCCCAGCACTGTGCCGGCAGGTGGTAGGTGCCCAATAAATGTTCAGCTGAATAAATGAACAAACCCAGAGGTGGAATTCACTTCCTTCACCACTTACCAGTTTTCTTGGAGGTTTATCGGTTTTGAGAAGTGAGACCTTGGAAAGGGGATGATTGGTTGATCCAGTAGTGAGGCAGGGACTTGCCCATGGCCAAAACAGGTTAAGGGAAATTGACTTCCCAGCAGGAGTCCACAGGATATTTTCCGCACAGTCCTTTCACTGGATTATTTTTCAAATACTGAGCATCTGCTGTGTGCCATGCCCTGTTCTAGGACTTTGCTTTAACACTTAAAAAAAATGTTTTTTGTGCCTTGTTCACCTTGATCAGTTAGGAAAACAAATTACACTGGATATTTCAGCAGAAAGAATTTAATACAGGAATTGGCTAAGCAGGTATTTGAGGGCTGTTATTTACTTAATATATATTTTCAACTGCCTGTTTAAAAAGAGCCTTACTCTTTAAAAACAAATTTATTGTAAAAGGGAATGTGTATTCCCATTTTAAACAGAAAGCCAATATCCTTTGCCTTATGTGAAAGTAGGGAGCCATGGACTGGACTTTAAACAAGGTTATAAAACACTGTGAAACCCTGTGGTCCATGAGACTGAGCCACAGATCTTAGCTGAAAGAGAGAGGGTAGTACCTGTGGAGACTTTTTTTCACGACTTTATCGGGAGAACTTAAAGGGAATCACTGTTCAGGGAGTGATTTCCAAGGTGGCATTGAGTGGGTGGGTTTCAGGCTCAGCCCCTCCCCCCAACAGCCTTGGCCCTTCCCCTGCCCCCAACTGACCTGTCACCTCCAGGGGCACCAGATCCCGCTCATCATCGATGCCCTTCACCACCTGGCAGCGGTAGAGCCCGGAGTCGCTGGCTCTCAGAGGTCCCAGGAGCAGCGTCGCATTGGCCCGGTGCCGGGGGTAGGCAGGCAGTGACACGCGTCCCTGCCAGCCCTTGGCCACTCGAACCACATTGTCCTTGGCCACCAGGATGGGCAAGTCCTGCTGCTGGCCTGATGCAGTCCGCACCTTGGTCCACTTGACTCGAGGGGCTTCCCGGGCTGCACTCAGCCGTGGCTGCAGGGTGAAGAGACAGGGAAGAGCCACCAGCTCCGCCAGTGCGGCCCGTACCGACCCAGACCCCACCTTCTGCATGCGGAGCCCCTTCTCGGTGGTGGCAGCTGCAGTGGTGGCGTCCTGTGTGCCTGGGGTGGAGAAGGCAGAGAGAGGGCCTGACTCAGAGGCAGGACCAGCACAGACTGCTATTTCCCTCCCTTTACGGATAAGGAGGCTGAGCCTGGAGAGGTTAGGCCGTCTACGCAGCATAACACAGTGTACAGATCATTGATCAGCGCCCCAATCTGTGAGCAGAAGAGGAGTAGTGGGGTCAGATCCCTTCACGGTTCTGCCTCCACTTGAAGTCCAGATCCTGGAGGCCAGGGATTTGACTCTGTGTCCCTCACTCACTTGGGTGGCATGGGAAAGTCACTTTTCTCCTCTGAGCCCTAGTCTCTCCAAAAGTTAAGTGAGAGGCAGCCATTGGAAAGGAGATGGTGTTTGTGGAGTAGCTTCTATGATTTTCATAACCACCTGTAGCCATGTCTTATCCTTTTTTGGAGGGGGTTGAGGAAACTGAGGACCAGAGACATCATTTTGCTTGCCTGTGAGCAAACTGTACTGGACCCACAGAGCAAACCAGGAGACATTTCTAAAGCCTGAGCTTTTGACCACCCCTGGAGAGACTCCAGAGAGAGGCATGCCAAACCTTTATTGCCAGTACCCCACCTGTGGCAGACATCACTAATCAATCTCTGCACGATTCTCTTTTTTTTTTTTTCTCTCTCTTTAGCTCATCTCCGCAAAACAGTGAGAGGCGGGAATCTCCAGCCTCCACCGGCAATGACTAAAAATAACCTTTCAGGTGTCTTGTTCTCTTTTGACTGTTCAAAAGCCTTTTTCATCTATTCTCATTTTATTTTCTAGACCAGGCTGGGTAACCAGCAGGATAAGGCTTGCAACTTAAAAAGCTGCCCCATCTTGTCAATCCCCCAGAATCAAACCACTCCCACCTAATAAGCCAACTCACCCTGCTCCCCTGCCACAAAGACCAGCACCCGGAGCATGAGGAGGCCTGAGGCCCAGACAGATGTGGCCCCCATCCTGGATCTGGAATGAGACGGAGAGGGAGGGGTGAATACAACACCCACTCCCAGAAAATAGACTTGGGAAGGACCGAGGCTCCCCACTCTACAGATATGGAAATGGGGGCTTACAGAGGCTGGTATGTCACTCAAAGTCACAAGTCAGCAAGCAAGAGCTGAGCCAGGATCCAAGCCCAGGACCAGCTGACTTCAGAGTCCCAACAGGAAAGTCTCATGGTCAGAAGCATGGTGCTGGAGTGACTCAGACCTGGGGTTGCCTCTCTGCCTGTTTCTTGCTGTGTGACCTTGGACAAGTAGTTTAGCTTCTCTGTGCCCCACTTTCTTTGTAGATCAGATGGGGATAAAGTCTAGTAGTCAGAAGGAATAGATGAGTCCCTACAGTCAATACATTTAAAATGCTTAGAGCTGCCTGGGATGAAGGAGTAAATTTCAGCTGTTGTTATTATTACTGACCCTAATACAGCCAAGATCAAAATCCCATTTTTCAACTTCGCTTCCCCCATCAGACTGAGAGCTCCTAGAGGGCAGCGGCCAGTTCCAGTCTGCCAAGGGTTCCCAGTCCTGGCAGCAGGCTGGCTTCCAAGCCAGCTTTTAATCTGGGTTTGCTGACTGACACGATTCTCAGATTCAGTTCCAGGATTTGGTTGTTGCTAAGATTCTATTCTTGGTTTCCGGGATTTTTAAGGAGCTGCCAAGTCCCAGCTGAAGGAAGGGGCCTTGCCCCTGCCCACCCCATCCTCCCCCTGACTTCACACTGCCTGGCTGAGATGCCTCCTGGTCCACAGAGAAACCCCAGGTGCTTGTCAAGTCTTCTGTAGGGGTTGTGGCCCCTCCCCAGAGCCTCCCATCCCTCTGGATACACCCCCACAATGGGGCTCAGGAGGTGAGGCCAGAGGGGAAGTTAGAGCATCACCTACAAACCCAGCTTGTTGCACCCTCACCCCAATAAAATAATAGCCCTGAGGAGGAGACTATGGATGGAGTCCAGAATAGGAGGGCGTGGGGGCTAGCTGGCCCTCTCCTCAGTGCCCATTCCCAGCTGCCCACGGCTCCTGTGGAGAGGGACCTGTCCGTGGTGCTGAACTCGTGGGCAGCAATGCGCCCTCTTGGTCTCCTTGCCTTCTCTGGTAGCACCCAGGGGCCCAGAGAGGGTTAGTGGTTTGCCTAGAGCTGCACAGCAGGGCAGAGGCCAGGCCTGGGACTGTGCCCACAACTACCAACTTGTAAACCTCAGCAACCTCTGTCTCCATTCCAGGCTGTCTTCATTTCTCCCCCTTGGAACCCTGAGCAAGTGTGGGGTTCCCTGATGGCTGTTCAAGGGATACCTGGCTGGGTATGAGGATGGGACAGGACTCTGGGTATTAGAGGGTGGGGCAGGAGAGCTTTCAGAGGAGGTGAGTTCAGAGAATTCTCACACACACACACACACACACACACACACACACACACACACACACAAAATACACACACACAGTGCATGGTTAAGAGCTCAGGCTACATCCAGATAATCTAGCTTTAAGCCCTGCCTCTACTTCCTAAACATTTCATGACCCTAGACAGGCTGTTTCATCATGTGCCTCAGTTTCCCCACCTGTAAAATGGGGATCACCCAGACCATATCTCATAGGGTTATAGGGAGGACACAACGAGGTGAGACTTCTGAAGTCCTAGAAATGTTAACTTAAAAAAAAATAACAGCTTTTTGTACCCAGAACCTCATGTACACACCCAAATACACAGAGAGGGCCCAATATAATGACAGACACAGCTTCAGGTGCAGCGCCCCCACGCGCACACGTCCTCCCACACGCACTAGGTCCCCTCCTCTTGCACTCTCACACACTAACACCTCTTTTCTTAAAATACCTCCTCCCCAGGGCCACCAGAGGTGAGTATTTTACACAGCTGTCTGGGGCTCGTCCCCTCATGAATAATGCATGAGCCTCATGCATATGCAAGCTGGGGCCAGCGGGGCTTTGGGAGGAGGGGCTGCCTGAAAGGAGTGTGTGTGTGTGTGTGTGTGTGCGTGCGCGCACACACACAATACGCCCATGTGTGTGTGTCTCCCTCCCCTTCACACCCACCTCTTGTCTCAGTGGGCACTGAATGAAGATGAGTTTGCCAGCAGGCTTTTTATGTGTTTGCGCCCGCGTGTGCACCAAGTGCTGTGTCCAGGCAAGGATGTCCATGTCCATGAGGTTGCCCCTGTGATGTGTGGATGTATGCATGGGTCCGCAGCAGCTTTGTGTACTGCGTGAGGTGTAGGGCACCTAGTGTGATCTCTGGATGTGTGGGTCCAGGTGCCCCTCGGCAGGGGCTGTGAGCACATGTTTTTGTTTCTGGCCTGGAAATCAGGGCATAACGTGAAACTCTTCAGAGAAAGGAAGCCAGGCTCAGTAAACCATCCGAGGCTGCCCTTTAGGGACCTGAGCCGCCTGCCAACATTTCCCTCATTAGCTCCCTCTGACTCTGCACACAGACCACATCTCACACCCCCATGCCTGGATCCACACTGCCAATCACACGGAGAGAGCCCTTGCTGTACTCGTAGGACATACACGCAGCCACACGCCCCAGACTCAGAGCCTGGGAGACTCACACGCAAACAGATTCCCAGTGACATTAACAAAGAGAGACAATATGGGCACTTCCAAGGCAGGCAGCATGTCTTCTGCACAAAGACACACACCCAGTCTCAGGATCCCCACATCAACCCCTCGACGAGGCCACACTGTCAGACATAGCTCCTCACGCACACTCACACACAGCCATGCCAGCCCCTGGCACAGACCAGGCTGGATAAATGGGGCTTGGTGACTGGTAGGCACACATCATTTGCCACCTGGTGAGGTGGCCCCTGGCACAAGTTTCCTGACAAAGACCCGATCTCGGTCACATTAGACTCACAGAAGACCCCAGAGCCTCCTGTGGGCACAACCCTCTCCAAGCACGGGGTAGACACTCGCACACAAAGCCCCCACCTCCTGGGGTGGGGGGCACCTTCCATCGGGAATGTCCGCACGTGAGCAAAAGGCTTCTGGGTTCTGGGGTCCCACATTCTGGCCACCCCTCTCTCCCCACCCTTCCTCCACGTCCCCCGCTGGGGACCAGTGCCAACCCTCTCCTCAGCCTGGCTGGCTCCCATCAATGCTGCCGAGAGGAACAAAGCCCCGCGTGCAGGAATGGGGGTTGTTCCTGTCCAGGCTGGGGAACCAGCCTCCCACTTCCCAGCGCCTGTGCCCCCAAAGCAAGCAGCACTTCCACATGCATCTACAGGGACAGATGGAACTGAAGAGGGGAGGCTGAGGTCTGTGTCTTGTTGTGAGGATGTGGTCAGAGGGGAAGGTGCTGCGGGTGCCCCTTCTTGGGATTGGGTGCCCCTCGGAGGTCCTGATCCATGACTGGGGCTTTAGAGAGCTCCCACCCAGCATTCACCTAGGAGACCATGTGTGCCCCCTGGAGAAGGGACAGCACCCCAACTCCAGGTCCGAGGGAGCGCAAGGACCTTGGGATGGAGCCCCCCTAGAGCCTCCTCCCTGAGTTAGGATGCGGTGACAGGACCAGAGCCCAAAGGAGAGCGAGACCACAGGGCGCCCCTTCCCCGCGGCCGCTCACTCTCCACACAGACCCTCTTCCGTGATCTGGGTGGCCCCTCCCTGCTGCGGTCCAGCCCAGAGTCCTCCATTCATCTGCAAATTGGGAATCCCCACTTAAAATCCTGGGGTGTCTTAGCTCAGACCCTGGGGTACCCTGTTCTGGAGTCCCCCATACAGTATCTGGGTGTTCCCCTTTTCTCTCTGAACTCGGGGTGCCCCTCCCTCAGCCTTGGTTCCCAGTGTTCCCCCCCCAGTTCTGAGACCCACCCCCAGCTGGGCTTCCTCCCCGCCGTGGGGTCATCTCCACGTTCCCGGATAACCTTACTCTCAAATCCGGGTCCCCGTGACATTGCCAAGCCCCCTCCCAGTTTGCGGTTTCTCTCCAACCCGGGACTCCCTTCCCCCCTCGGCCCCCCTCCCTATTCTGGGGGCTTCTACCTGATCCCGGGCCCCCTCCCCAATCCCGGGCTCTGTCTCTAATCCCGAGGACCTCTCGCCCCATCGCAGACCCCTCCCCACGGCGGACCCCCACCTGACTCCTAGCTCGGACGCATCCCGGGCGGTCCCCAGGCACAAAGGACTCAGCTCGGCTCGCTCTCGGCGCCGGGTCCAGCCCCTGCGCCCTGCGCTCCGCTCGCCCCAGCGCCGCCTCAGCGCTTATAAAGGGGCCGCGGGGCTGCTCTGCGCATGCGTCCCTGACAGCCTCGGCCGCCTGAAAAGCTGGGGGTGGGGGGCGCCTCCTGCCTAAAACCCTCTGTTCATTCCTTGGAGCACTTACGCCAGCAGGGGAGGACTGCCCCTGATTTTCCCTCCTTCAATTCCCCCAAAAGCCACGTTAAGTATCTTCAGGTGCTCCGTGGTGGGGCCTGCCCCCTCTTACAGATGCAGAAGCTGAGCCCCAGAGAGGTGAAGTGGGGTCCAAAGGGCACGCAGAGGGGAAGGGCAGAGCTGCGAATGACGACCCTGGCCTGTCGGACTCTCCAGGGCTCACATGGGAACAAGTTTTGGTTACAGTTTACTGTTTTATCCCTCGTATATAGAGGGAAAGCAGAGGCTCAGAGAAGCTAGGAAGATCTTTGGGTCACACAGCTGACAAGGGGCTCACAGGGTGGGAGCCCAGGCGGTTCACACCCCAGAGCTCTTTCCACCAGCTCCAGACATTCATTCATGCCTGCATCCAATCAACATGTATGGAGCACCTGCTGGGGATCAGGTAGTGTCCTGGGAATAGTTTTGCTTTGGGCAGGCGGCCAGTGTGTTTCTTTGCAGGGAGGATCCATTCCAACCTTGAAAAATCTAGATATGTACAATGGAATACTATTCAGCCATGAAAAGGAATGGAGTACAGATACACCATACCACACGGATGAATCTTGAAGACATCATGCCCAGTGAAAGAAGCCAGACACAAAAGGCTACGGTATGATTCCATTTATATGAAATGTTCAGAATAGACAGATCTAGAGGCAGAAAGCAGATTAATGATTATTAAGGGTTGGGAAGGGGTATGGGGGGTGATGACTCATGGGGACAAGGTTTCCTTTGGAATGATGGGAATGTTCTAGAACTAGATAGTGGTGGCGGTTGCACAATAATGTGAATATAATTAATGCCACTGCATTGGGTACTTTAACATGTTTTATGTTCTGGGTATATTACCACAATGAGAAATGGAAATGAGGAGGATAGAAGCTTAAGGAGGTCAGCTCCTTCCCCCAACTTCCTTCCCACAATCTCGGGTGTGGTTTCTCAGCGCTGAGAAGGGGCTGTGCCGGGCCGAGGGTCTGTGCCCTCTGCACTGTGTCTGCATCTGTGTGTGTGTGTGTGTGTGTGTGTCTCTGAGGGTGGGTATTAGTCTGGTGGGGGGGGACCTACAAACAGGGGACAAGATGGTATCCGCAAGATTACCAAAGAGCAGGTAGAAATGAGTGAAGGATGAGGGAACACCCCAGAGAAGCAATATCACTGTATATGTCATTGTCTCATGCGTGGGGACCCAGCCTGGTCCGGGGGAGATGAGTGGAGGCCTTCGGGGCTGAAGTGACCCACTGAGGAGCTGTGCTTACTGTCCAACTCCTTGTCACAGAGGAGGGACGGTCAGGGGTCACATTGATGTGAGTAGCTGCAGGCATGGGGGGTTGGTGACAGCATAATAGCAGGGGGTATGGGGGTCTAGGTGCGGTTGTGGGACATGCGTAGGAGCTGAGCGGCTTGGCTTCCTTGAGTCCAGGGTTCAAAACCCCTCTCTGTCACTTCTAATTAAGTGACTAGGGGCCAGCCTTTTCCTCTTCCTATACCTCAGCTTGGCCTTCTAAATCGGGGTAATTAAGAGTCTCCACCTTACAGCGTTGCTGGGAAAATGAAATGGGAAGAGGGGGCTGCTAACATGCCGTTGCCCATTTTCCAGCTGGGGAAACTGAAGCTTAAAGGGACAGGATGACCTGCCCCAGGTTGCACAGTGTGGACAGGGACCGAGGGGGCCCAGGTCTGGGCCTCAGAGCCAAGCTGACCTCTACCCCTGACTCCCCTCCATCTTTCCACACACCCCCCTCTCCAGCCCCTGGTCCCCTGCCTGGTGCCAGGGCTGAACTTAGAGGTGCTGGCCTGGGGCCCGGGGTGGGGTGTTGCTGGGGGCTGGAATAAGGCAGCCTTGCCTGGGAATCTGCTGGGCTCAAAGAGCTATTTATAGGCCCGCACTGGGATTGGCCAGCTGCCCCCACCAGCCCCCAGTGCCTGCTCTGTCCCCCAACACTGGGGCCTGGGCCAGGGGCTGCAGCAAGTTGCAGGAGGGGTAGAGGAGGGGGCTAGAGACCTAGAGCAGGAGTAAGGGGGGCTGGACCCTCCAGGAGAACCTGGTCTCAGGGGCAGAGAAAGCACCTCTCAACATAACCAAGGTGACACACAGCCATGGCACACGCAACCACTCTCACATCTGTCACACACATCACCAACAACCAGACACACAGTCACATCCCAGACACACTTCGACAGCACAGGCGACTCATATATAACCAATGCGGCAAGGCACATGTAAGTCACACAGGCCACACACACCTCACCTGGTCAAACCCAAGTCAAGCCTGCTGTACAACCCAACTCCCAGCTGTGAGACGGCTGCACCTGGAGTCCCTCCACGCTCACACCCACTGCTGCTCACACTCACACCTCAGCCTTCCTGCAGCCACAAACATATTTGTCCCATGTTGTTCACACCCAACCACATCTACAGCCATGGCTGGGCACCCACACGTGGCACTACGTCACCAACCAGGAGATGTACGGTCCTTCTGGACCACACATAACACACTATTCATGCTTACCACTCAACGTGCCCCATCGTGGCCCAGTGTTCTGAGCTCACCTCAATCCCTTTATGCCTGGACACCCTCTCCCAATGTCACCTCCAGTTACCCAGGCTCCCAGGCTCGCCTGCTGCCAGGACCGACAAGTCCAGTTGGCACTGGGTGAGCACCTGTCTACTCTGAGCCAGGCTGCCAGATCCAGGCAGACTCAAGAGGATAAATCAGACCCAGGCTGCCCCAAAGGGGGCTGCCAGCTCCCCACAGACTCTCCAGGCCAGGGCTTTGGGGCAACCATCACGCTTATTCCCTAAGGGAAAACTGGGGCTCAAAGCTATCTGAGGGCCTTTATCTTCCCCACTCCCGGACAACAAACTCATGGGAAGTGGGACCTGTTTTTTTCCCACGGGCAGGGCTGCTTCTCCAGAGAGTCCCCACTGACCCATACTTGCTGTGTGACCAGCAAATCCTTGACCCTCTCTGAGACTTCCCTTCCTGACAAAGCAAAACTCAACTCAATGCAGGAAACTCCAGAATCAGACTGGGGTTTGGGTCCTGGTCCCCTTGGGTGACCTGAGCCCAATGACTACTTTACTGTGCCTCAGTTTCCCTCAGCAAACCAGAGTTGCAACTCCTGACTCTTCTAGAGCTCCCTCTGCCCCAACTTCTGGGGGCATTGGGGAGGGAGTGCCTGCCTAGTCTCTCCCCACTCAGCCAAATGAATGGGCCGCTTTTGGCTGCTCTGCTGGGAGCTTAGAGCTGCTAATTCCCTGGAGAAACAGGAGGTTCTTTCATGCCCAGGCGCCAGTGGGGTGAGGAGGCGGGGAAAGGGTATGGAGCTGGCCTCGTCCCAGTGGGCAAGATGGCTCCATGCCAAGACCAGGAGTGGCATGAGGGATTCTGGGGCCATGCCTGTCTTCTCTGGGGGACCTTATCAGAGTAGCTGCAACATGGAGGTGACACAGAAGGTTTAGGAGCCAATGGATGGAGACAAAACGTGGCTTCGAGTCAAACACAGGATGGGCTGTCAACAAAGGTCAGCCACTATTGTTATGAGTCAATATGAAGAGCCCAGTTAATACTCCAGCATACCTATAAATAGAATTCCCTCCTCTTCACAGATGAGGAAACTGAGGCTGAGAGGTCAATATGCTTGCCCAATATCACAAAGCCAGTGAGTGAGTGACTCAGTCAGTATTTGAAATGCATGCGGCCCTCCATGGGTGTATGTGTGTGTGTGTGTGTCCATGCTCTTCCTAACGTCCTCTGGGGGTGGGGAGGTATTTTTTGCCACCCCCCAGCCCTGGGTCTGAAACCAGCAAGCCAGGTCTGGATGGCAACAGGCCATGAATTTTTTCAGGAAGTCCTGGCAGACAGGGGCTGATGGGGCAGCCCTTCTGCTGGTGTCCCAGTTTCCCAGCCAGCCCGCTTCCTGGAGTGGGCTTGGGCAGACACTAGTAGGATGCCAGGAGGACTATTTCCCCAGCCCTTGAAGAAAGGGGCTGGATCCCAGGCCATTCAGCTAAAGCCAGGAACTGCAGCCTCCTGCCAGTGCTTGATCTGTCTCAGAACTTTCCATTCCTGCAGATGGCATAGTGTCCTGCCTTTTCTCAAACACCTTCCCCAGACTGCTCCAGGCCCAGCAGGGTCTGGCTCCACATATTTTATTCAAATTCATGTTCTTTCACCCAACCAGGCCTTTACTTATGCTGTCCTCCCTGCTTGGATACCACCTGCCCCAGATTTTTCTCTCTGGTGAATTCCTGCCCACTCATTAAGGTGCAGGCAAAATACTCCCTCCCGAGAGGTGTCCCTCCAGGTAGAGCCCCTGCTCCACCAGTCCTCTCTCTCTCTCTCTGACTCAGCCCTGGCCCCATGGGGCTGGGAGGTTGTGCGTGAGTAGCTCTGTCTTACCCAGATTGGGGGCTCCTCAGAATCGGGGCTGGAACTGAGGTTTCTTACAGTCCCTGGAACCACCCATACAGGACTGGGCAGTAACAGCGGCAAGAGTTTAGTGAATCAGGGAACCAAATCTTCTAGCCTGGTATCTGAGGCTTTGTGTAATCTGGTGTGGCAAACTCCTGTTCACCCTTCAAAACCCACATCACATAACACCATCCTCCAAGAAGTCTGTCCCAGGCAACAATCACTGGGAGGGCGGATTTGGAGGCCAGGTCTCCTGTGTCCCAGGCAGGACAGGACTCCTTGTACTTGCAACATAAAGGCCTCTTCCTCAACTTTTCCTTGGCCTCTGAGAAGCAGTGAGGTGCAGGGGTTCCCAGGTTGCATAAAGAGTTCAAGAATGGATTTGGCAGACTTTCCCCAGTAGTAAGATATCATTATAAGAAGGCTCTCAGACTTCAAAAACAGTGCTTTATACTGGCGGGCACCAAACGTCAACGCCCCACGCGCATTCGGCCCAAATTGCTTTAGAGGGCAGCCTTCCTCTGGCGCCAAAGGAAACGCAATCCCTGGATACGGGGCCTTTAAGAGGCGGGCACGGAGGGGCGGGGCTCAAGCCAAAACCCCGCCCGGGGAGAGGACTAGGCGGGCCTGAGTCACCCTGCGCATGCGCGTTGGCCACGCGGTTCCGGGTTCGGCTTGGGGTTTCCCCAGTTTTTCGCAGATAACTTGAGGTTCGGAGAGGGAGCGACCGCCCCCGATACCTACCTACTGTTTCCCTTTCTTGGGCCCACTGTGAAAGGCCTGGCGTCGGACCGTTGGCAGTTTCCCCGAAATCCCCAATCTACAACCAAGGGGACTGATCGGGGCAACATTGAGGACTGGAGCGGGCGCGGCAAGGACGGATCTGAGCCCGTGGCGCAGGCGAGGGCGTGCAGACTTAGAGGCGTGGACGGGGGGCTCCCAGCTCTGCGAGGCCTTGTAAAGGCGAGATGACCCACTCTTTGGTTTGTGGGGAGACAGTGACCAGGTGAGAGCCGGGTAGACGGGGGATGTGTGTGAGGGGGGGTGGGCGTGGCCCGTGGCCTGGGGTTGAGCCCCTCGTAGACAGAGTTGAGGGGCCGGGGGGGAAGCCGGTGGTGGGAATGGACGACCTCAGCCCCGCTCCTCCCCGGGATTTTGGTACCTCCAGGGTGAGTTCGGTGCTGAATCGCAACACCCGGCAGTTTGGAAAGAAGCACATGTTTGACCAGGACGAGGAGACGTGCTGGAACTCGGACCAAGTGAGGCACCTTCTCCTGGGCCCTCCCTCCGCCCTTTGAAACTCAGATTAAGAGGCCCAGGCTTTTTTGAGAACTTCAGGAGCTCTAGCTGGGCACAGGGAGGGAATGTGCCCAGTGTCCCGCCCCCTCCAAATCGGCTGCGCGGCAGGGCCCAGAGCCCAGAGTGACAGTGGGCTTGTTTCCCTGTCTGCTTCCAGGGCTCCTCACAGTGGGTGACCCTAGAGTTTCCCCAGCGCATCTGTGTTTCACAGCTACAGATCCAGTTCCAGGGGGGCTTCTCCAGTCGCCGGGGCCGCCTGGAAGGTACTGGAAGGCCTTGGAAGGTGGGGGCTTGGGGAGTGCGTGCCCCCCTCACAGTCTGTCCCTCCCTGGCTGCAGGTTCGCAGGGGAGGGAGGCGCTCACTAAGTTGGTGGACTTCTACCCTGAGGACAACAACTCACTTCAGATATCCTGCTGGCCTCTGGGGTAGGGAGGTCTGTGCCTCTGAAAGCTGTGGGCCCTGGCCTGTGACCTTGCATAAGTGGGCTCCAGGCCTCTGTTGGCTTCATTTGTAAAACAGGCTGATGATAATCCGTTCTGTACAAGAGCTTTGGAGGGGCCCATATCACACCGGGTTGCCTAGCACACTGATGGTGTCTAACCAGGGCTGGCAGGTGGGAAATGATGAGCCCCCATTTACCTTGACTGCCTGTGCTTACACCTTCCCGGTGCCAGCTGCCAAGGTGGACCAGCTGAGAGTGACATTTGAGGACGCCACAGACTTTTTCGGCCGCATGGTCATCTACCACCTGCGGGTGCTGGGGGAGAAGGCGTAAGGCCACAGGAGGCTGCCTTCTCCAGGAAGCCTTGGGGAAGCATAGCAGTGTCTTCAAGTTCTGCACAGAAGGTTTATTGGTTCCTCTTGGGAAGGGCCCCCTCCCACCGTCTGTCCAGGAGCTGCCTTTGAGGCCAGTTCTGGGTTCCCCCAGCTCTGGGTCAACCATTTTGTTCCCTGAGTGTCTGAGTCCTTGGCAGGTGGCCTTCACTCAGGATCAGTGGGTACCAGGTTGCTCTGGAAAAGCTTGAGGATGTGGTTCTCGATCACCTGTTGCACTGGAAACAGGACAGGGACAAGGTGGGCCATGAGTTGAGTGGAGGCTGCGGAGACACGGGCCCATGGTACATCAGCTGGGGTGACCTACCCTGAGAACTGCACCCTCCCCTTGGGATGAACAGAGGCATCCCAGCCCTGGGACCTGGGTGGAGGACCCACTTCATACGTGGGGACATCCATATCCTTCCCAAGCACAGCTGGGAAGGCTGAGGCCCCCATCTCAGGAACCTCAACTTCTCCTAAGTTTGTAAAAATGCATTTCTAGAGGCTTTGCAGAATCATAAAAATCTTTCTTAAAAATTGACAAATTGTGATTTTTATGAAAGATGGGAGGGGCTGTGGGGAATGAAAACTTCTGGCCGAAATGTAATAAAACTCTGAGGAGGGGAGATTTCTCAAACTCTCAAACCCTCCATGGCCCCGGGCTGTTGGATCTGTTAGATCTCCCCATTTTGTGAAGTGAGACATGCAGAAAACCAGGGCCTGCCTATCGCCCCTGCTCACACCCACCTCCACCAGGGAGAGGGGCTGGCCTCCGAGGCCACGTGCCGTGTGGCCTGGCCCCCTCCTTGGTGTCTGAGTCCTGCCAGGCCTTTGCAGGTGCTATTCCTCCAGCCTGGATCCCTCCCCACCCCCCACCCCCACAATCCCTCCTGGGGCCAAGCCAGGGCCACCTTTGAGTCTCTTGGTGCCGGTGTGGCCCCAATCATGGACAAATATTGGCCTCCTGTCTCCAGTGCATGGGGAGCCCCAAGACGTGGGCTTAGCACAAGCCCGGGCCAGGTATACAGTGGCACTTGGTGTTTGCTAAAGTGAATACTCTAGCTGCCAGTGTCTGACATCCCAGAGGGTTGTCCATGTACCCCTCTGTGGTCACCCTGCCTACACACCCTGTCAGTGCCCCATGGGTCTCAGGCCAACCTTTCCGGTATCCCAGGGCCACGGCAAGGTCCATTGGGGTGTAGCCAGAATCGGCCTCGGTGGTGAGATCGGCTCCTCGGGCTGCAAAGCAGAGCAGGTGCTGCAGTGGGGCGGGGGGGGGGGGGCTTTGCTTGGAGGCTGGGAGTTCAAAATGGGGCACAGGGACTTGGGAGGTCCAGTGATCCCTCCATGACAGAGATACCGGTCTGCCAATTGCTTGTGTGGCTTTGGATGACAGCCTGAGCTCTCCAAATAGAGTTTCCCCTCCAGGGGTCCCTAAGGCATAGTGAGTACTCAACCAGGACAGCCAGACCCCTTTACTACCCTCTCACCTCCTGTCCCCAAGTCAATCCTCTGGAAAAAGCAGGAGTGACCACCCAAGCAGAACTCAGACTCCTCCCTGGCCCTCAGGATTCCTGGGGGGCCAGGTGGAACTCTGGGGCCCCAAAGGCCAGCCTCTACCTTCCACTTACCTAGCAAGGCCTCAACGCATTTCACGTGGTTCCCACGCACGGCATACAGCAGTGGCGTCCCTCCATTCTGTAAGAGGCAGGGGCAACCGATACTCTGTCTTCTGGATTCTCACAACACCAAAATCTCTCCAATTTAGTGTGGTTCCTCCCCTGCTTGTCACCTGGCCCACCTAGCTCCTCCTGTGGATCTCAGCTTAGTTACCTCTTCTTTCAGAAAGCCTTTCCTTACTGCCCTTGCTACCCAGCCTGCCTCTGGGTTCTTGAAGCTGTCTGTGCGCCTGCCATCACAGCATTATTCATTATATCTTAGCTGACTGTTTATATGTCAGCTTCCCCCACCCAAACACTAGGAGCTCTGGGGGTCTCAGGGATGGCTCCATCTTGTGTTTTCAGCACCCAGAGCAGGCTTGTGAGATGCCCCAGGCCAGCAAGCGGTGCCTCACCCAGTCATAGATGTTGATGTCCACATCACGCTCAAGCAGCAGCCCCACGATGTCCGTGTAGCCACCTGTGCTGGCCAGTGACAAGGCACTCTCCCTCTCCTTGGCCAGGATGTGGGGGTCAGCACCCTACAGAGAGTAGAGGCAGTGGTAACGGGAGGGGTAGGGGAAGCCCCAAGGGGCCCCATGGCATCCCCATCCTACGGACACAGCCTGAGCAGACTCAGTCGAGACCCTGGCCTGCCCTCGAGTCCCTGGCAAGCCCCCAACTGGGGTAGAACGTACCCAATCGAGCAAGAAGCGGACAGTCTCAATCTCCCCGAAGGCAGAGGCCCAGATGAGTGGGGTGAAGCCATGCTCATCCGGCTTGTTGATGAGGTTGTCGCCTGGCAGGAATGGGGTGGTACCACTGGGATGCACCCCTGCCCTCTCTCCCCCAGATTGCAGGAGTAGGGCTGGGGCGGGGCAAGGGAAGCACACAGTGGGCTTCACACACGTGAATAAACTCCAACACATGTGGAGTCAGCAACTGGGAGGAGGAGAGGCAGTGGTAATGGGTAGGGTGGGGGAAGCACCCAGTGCGCATGCCAGCGGGGGTCACGTGGTCGGGGACGTACCTTTCCTCAGATGCTCCTTCAGCTGGCTCAGCTCCCCCTGGGCTGCGAGCTGGTGGATGGACAAGGCTAAGGGCCAGAGACACAGTCCTCACTCTGGGCCTCCGTTTACCCCTTGTCCAAAGTTGCCCCTCTCAGCCCCTGCCATCCCACTACCCCTCCCTCCCTTGGGGACTGGGGGCCCACTCACAGTCCAGGGTGGCTGGCAGGGCCGAGACCTCATTTCCCCGCTGCCGGTTGGTGAGGGTTGTGGAGTGCTTCAGGGAACTGCCTGCTGGAACAGAGAGGAAGGGCCTCAGCTTCCTCTCCGTGTATGTCTCTGTGGCTTCAGGCCAGAGCCTGGCAGTTGGAGCCACCAAAGACAGTGCCTGACTCCACTGACCCTAGTGGCTCACTCTGCCCTCCTGGACACCCCGGTGCACTTTCTCCTCTGTACCTTGCAGTGATCCAGGAAAATGAGACAAAGTCTGATCTCAAGAGGCCCATGGACAGGCTGGGGAGTCAGACAGAAACAGAGAAAGAGAATGAAAGCTCGAATTCAAATAAGGGTTCAGGAGACATGAAATGCAGGCAAAGGAGTGAGAAGAGGGGAAGGAGGGAGGTGTGTCCATTTTGGATAAGGTGGTCAGGGGAGACCCACTCCAAGGAGGTGACCCTTTCTGAGAGCTGGGCCAGCTGAAGAAACCAGTCCTGGGAAGAGGGCTCCACACAGAGGGAAGAGAAGGGACGAAGCCCTGGGAGGACTGAGTTAGACATGGTCAAGCACTCCAGGTAAAAGAAATCCTTGGGCCTTCAATAAGTTCAACACAGACTAAGCATCTGACCCGGCAATTCCACTCCTAGGATTGACCCCAGAGCTGAAATCAGGTATTAAGACAAAAACCTGTGCGCAGGTAGTCAGAGCAGTACTGCTCACAATGACCAGGGGGCACACGACCCACTGTCCCTCAGTGGATGGGTGGATAAACACAATGGGGTCCATCCTTAGGGTGGGGTATGGGGCCATGAAAAGGAATGAAGCCCTGATTCGTGGCACCATGTGGATAAACCCTGAAAATACCAATGTTGAGTGAGAGAAGCCAGACACAAAAGGCCACATCATGTATGATTCCATTTCCATGAAGCCTCCACAACAGACACATCCAGCCATAGAGACAGAAGCGGATCAGCAGTTGCCAGGGGCTGGGGGAGGGGGATGGGGAGCGACTGACTGCTCATAGGGACAGGGTCCCCTTTTTGGGGGATGGGGATGTTCTAGAGCTGTAGACAGATGGGGGTTATACATCATTGTGAATCAGTACTGCCACTGAACTGTATGAAATTCTGATTAAAAGGGTCACTTTTATGTAATGTGGATTTTACCAGAATACAAGAAAATAAAAACAAGCAATCCCTCTCTGGGGAGAGAGAGAACATCCTATAGGTAGTGGGACATAAAGACAGAGGTCTCAGCTTGGGCCTGACATTCCACCGTCCTTGCATCCCCGAGGCAGGAGTCCAGGGGAAAAATCCTACCCTGAGGTGAGGAGGAGCCAGCACTGGGTTCAGGAGTCTCAGGCTCTAGGGTACAGGGGAAGAGACTGAGCACCACGGTGTCTGAGCCATCGGTGGCCTCATCCCCGGGGTCTTCAGGGTCCCCAAATTCTGAGGTGAACGTTTGCTGGGCCAGGCTGAGGTCCTCTGCAGGTTGGATGGGCTCCATGGGGCTGGTGGATGCGTCAAAAGGGCAGAAATGACAATAACTATCAATAATTCTTATTAAGTAGGCACTGACTGCATACCTGGCCTTGCACAGTGAGGGTGGGTATACTCGGGCTCAGTCGGTACATTAAAACCAGAATCCAACTGCTTTCTGCCCACCACCAGGGCACATATAACATTGCACTGCTTTTTTTTTTTTTTTTTTTTTAACATTGCACTGCTTTTTAAAAGACCTGGCTCTGGCGTCAAATTACCTGGTTTGAAAACCTGGAGCACATGACTTAACTTCTCTGAGCCTCAGTATCCTTATTAATAAAATGGGGAAATGAAGTCTATAAAGAAATTATGTTTGTAAATAGCTGAGCAGGGGGCCTGATACACGGGCAGAGCTTAATAAACATTCGCTGTGATTATTTTTTGAGAGTGGTCTCCTGAATGAGTGAGAGCTCAACAAAGATATGACTGGCCCCATCCCACCCACCCTCCTCAAACCGGCCCAGGAGGTCCACTCACCTCCAAAGAGCCTCCTCTGTCACCCCACGCCGGAAGCCCGGGTCCCCCAAAACTTGGGGGCCCAATTCACAAACTTTTCTCCTACAATTGATGTATGGGAGAGCAAGCTGGACCCAGGTCTGTCAGCACTCTAGCTGCTTCTGCCCAGACAGCAACTTGATAGGCGACCGATACCCCTACCGAGAGGTGCCCGACTACGCCTGCGCACCTCCGCCCCACAAAAGTGCGGAAAGGCCAGAGCTGTGGGAGGTGCTCCTGGCCCTTTAAGGCTTGGGGGAGGGGCGTGTTTAGGTTGAGGACCAAGCACAGCAGTTACGCCTTCGTGTTTGTGTCCCCGCAGCTGGGGCGGGAACCCCGCAGGCTCAGGAGGGATGGGCGGAGCTTCAGCGATCTCTGAGGATTAACAAGTTGACCCTCTTCCCTCACTCCCAGCTCCACCCACAGGCATTGCCAGAGGGAGCCAATAGGCCAAATTCGGGCTGATGGGCGGGGCTTCCTCCAGTCACAGGGCGGGGTGGTGGGGGGAGCTGGCGGGGCTTCCGAAATGTAAAGGGCGCCACCATTGTCTCCCCGTCCATAACAATGCCTCTTCTGTCGCTCTGGGGGTTTGGGAGCAAGTGCAGGGATTTGATGGCAGCATGAGGGCACAAAGAGGCCGTTTATACAGCCCGAGTGGGCAGTGTGTGGAGCATTCCCCCATTTCGCCTGCCACTGGAAAACGGGGCTCTAGAAGCGATTCGCCCCTGTCCCTCCCCCGCCTGGGTGTCCCCCTTGGAGCTTCAGGGGCTCTCCGTCCCTCCTCACCCGCCTCCCGGTGTGCTTGCTTCCTCACTCTCGCTCATGGCCAGTCTCTCTCTCACGGCCCCTCTCGTCTGAGTGGACGGAGGATTGGGGAGGGTAGGCCAATGATATCGGAACTGGAGCAGTTCGGCGTCCAGTTTCTCAGGGGAAGGTTTAGGTGGAGGTCCCCACCTGTAGATTTCCGGTTCCGGTCCTCGGAATTGGGCTGCGGTCGCTATGGAGGAACCGGAGATGCAGCTCAAGGGGAAGAAAGGTGGTGCGGGACCCCGGGGTGGAATGAGAGGCCGGGAGCTCGCGGAGGGGCGACCTGGCAGAGAGCGGGAGGGGGCAAGGCGCGGAGGGAGCGTGTGGGGGCAGTGGTTGAACTGCCATGGAATCCCCGCTTGGCCGCTGACTAGCTTTGAAACCTAAAAAGTCTCCATGCCTCGGTTTTGTCGTCTGTAAAATGGGGAGTCTTTCCCCCTCATAGGATTGTCGTGAGAATTCAAGGACCTGATATTGGAAGAACGCCTGGGGCGTGGCAATCATGCGTATTGTTGCCTTGTTTATGTTTACGCTTTGGGGTATGTTTACATTTACAGCAAGTATTTGTAACTCACATAGTTACAAATTACAAAATGCCAAAGTTTTATTTATTTATTTATTTTTGGTTTACTAAGGAGTTTGCGCTTTCTTTTTTTTCTTTTGGTATCCTTAATATAAAATCACATGGGCAACATTGTGGTTACTAGATTCCCCCCATTATCAAGTCCCCACCACACACCCCTTACATTACAGTCACTGTCCACGTAGTAAGATGCTACAGAGTCACTACTTGTCTTCTCTGTGCTAGACTGCCTTCCCCGAACTATAAAGTTTTATTAACACAGTTATTTCTAGTTAGTATTTAAAAGGCACAAGTACTCTTAGTTCCACCTTCTTGGTAACAACACTGAACTGTAAGCTGTTACTATGCTCATTTTCAAAACGAGGAGGCTTAAGAGAGTAAGAGGACACACAATTTGGAGGTGGCGGGTTGCGTGCTGCCCCACTGAGAGCGCGGCTGTTGAGCTGGACGTAACCAACACTGGACAGGCTAGCGCACAGCCTCCCTTGACTCCCAGGCACACCGGGGTTCCCCCTCTTGCCGACCACACTGCACTGGGCAGTGGCACGGGGTCCATCTCGGTAGCAGACCTCGAGGTGAGTACTGTTATCATTCCATTTACAGATGAGGACATTTTTTTCCCTGTAAACATGTAACCTAATAAAGAATGAGGACTTAAATGTAAGAGAAATGAACAGGGTGCTGAGGTCGAGAATGAAGTGGAAGAGATATCTGATTAGGCTTGGTGAGCAGGAAAGGCCTTGCCCAGGAGGTGGAGCTGAGAGATGGAGAGATGCCACTGTAGGGAAGGGCGTGTCCATGGCGGGAACAACAGGTGCAAAGGCTCTGAGATGGCAAAATGTTCAGAGCTGTGCCGCAATCCAGTAGCTACTGTTCACACTATTATGGGTATTTCAGTTAAAATTATGTGAAATTAAAAATTCAGCTTCTGAGTCACATTAGTGGCTACAATGTGGGACAGTATAGATTACTTTCATCATCTCAGAAAGTTCTCATGGACAGTACTGGGAGTGTTCAGAGAACAGCCAGGAAGCTATTGTGCCTGGGGCAGAAGGCGAGGAGGGCAGGGAGGTCGACAGCAGGAAGGACACATGAGGCCTTATGGGCCATGTTAAGGGAGTCAGAGCCTATTCTCTGGCTGATGGGAGCTGTGGAAGGTTTTCAAGTAAGGGAGGGACAGACCTGATACATTCATTTGGAGCTCATGGTATCTCTTCTGTGGAGATTGCACTGTTGGCATGAGGGAAAGGAGGGAGACCAGGGAGAAGCTGAATCTGGCATTCAGGTGGAAGGTGGCCATGTTTGGTCAGTGAAGTGGTAAAAATGGGTGAGGTTTGGGCTTTGTTTTGCGGCAGAACCAGTAGGACCTGCTCACAGATGGGAGTGCGTGGATGACCTGCTGGCTGGGAATGCCCTTTGTGGAAGCAGACCCTGGGATGAGGGTGTGTGTGTAACTGACTTGCCAGAAGAACTTCACAGGGGTGAGGGTAGCAGGACAGGGCTGGGGAGGAGGCTGCGCAAGGAGTAACCTCTGGTGAAGCCCTGCAGAGGCAGAGGGGTTCAGGGGGATGAGTTAGGCCCCCGAGTTGTCCCAACACATGATACGGGACTTGGGCTTTCAAACCCTTGGATGGTCAGTCTCAACCAAGTGTCGTCTAGGCGCATAAACTCCCAGGCGGTTTTGGGTCCAGTAACTGGTGGGAATCCGAAGAGGAAGAATCTCAGATTCACACACAGCAGTAAAAAGAATATGAGGGGATGTGAGCAGGCAGCAGCAGTGTCTGCTGCAAGTGGGCCTGGGAGGTCAGAGGTCAGGCCACTAGACACATTAACGTCATTAAGAGTGAAGTCTGTGACCTTCCACCCATCACCCAGGCCACAGGTGACCCAGCTGCTGGGGGGCAGGGGGCACTCCTTGCTGCTCTGGCAGAGCTCATGAGTGGTCAGGAGTCTGATGCTTTGGCTCTCTGTGTCCACACCCTCTCTCATTCTCCCTTGTTCTGCCCTCCCTCACCCTTACTCCTGACGGTTGACCCTGGACCCAGTCACAGACAAGTTCACCGAGAGTGTCTATGTCCTGGCCAATGAGCCTTCTGTGGCCCTGTACCGGCTGCAGGAGCATGTGCGCCGCTCTCTGCCCGAGCTGGCCCAGCATAAGGTGAGCCCCGCCCGCCCCCGTCACCCGACCTGCCCAGGGTCCTCGCCTTGTGAGCTGGGGCCTGCTGTGTGGAGCAAAGGCTTTAGGAGCAGGGGTCAAGGCTGGGACACTAGCGAGGAGGCATGTGGTCACTGAACCAGGTTGGGGCTGTGGATGGACAGATGTAGGGCAGATTTGGAAGAAGGGGACAAGCAAGGTCTGCATTAGTCATGACCTGCATGATGAGGAGGCAGCATGTGAGGACCTGAGGGAAGAGTGTGCCAGGCAGAGATGCCAGCCTGTGCAAAGGCCCCAAGGCATAGTAGCCGTGTGTTCACAGAAAGCCTGGACTGGTGAGGTAGGGAGTTGCAGGGGGAGAAGTCAGGGACTGGAGGGCACTGGTGTCTGCCGTCATGGTGCTCGGAGATCAGGTGCTCCATCCAAGGAGCTGGGAGGACGGAGGAGGCAGCCTCCACTACTAACAGCGCCCCCACTTCCACAGGCCGACATGCAGCGCTGGGAGGAGCAGAGCCAGGGAGCCATTTACACGGTGGAATACGCCTGCAGGTGAGCGCATGACCTCCCCACCGCCAGGGCTGCACTTCTGCCCTGGGTTGCCTCCTGTGTTCAGGAGCATCTCAGCTGCCCAGTGAGCCCTGCCCTGCCAAACATATCTGAGTGGAGGCCTGTGGGTCTCGACTCACCTAGCCACAAGGTGGGCTGCAGCCCAGGGCTGTGCCTCTCGCCGTTTGCCTGGGCCCTATGCTCCTTGGGCAGGCTTTTTCCCATTGCCGAGCTCCTCCCCATCGGTCACAGAAGGGGGCCATAAGGATTTGGGGACATGGGCCTGTGCCTCGAGGGGAAGTGTTCCCCTCACCCCCAAGCCAGGACCACAGACTGACTTGGCAGGGTGGACAGTAGCTGGCACGAAGGCCAAACCACAAATAGGGCTGTTTATTTTCAAAGTTTTATTTCTGTCCATTTTATTTTATTGTGGTAAGATACACACAACATAAAATTTATCATCTTGGCCATTTTTTAAAGGTATTATTGATATACACTCTTATGAAGGTTTCACATGAAAAAACAGTGTGGTTACTACATTTACCCATATTATCAAGTCCCCACTCATACCCCATTTCAGTGTAGTAAGATGACACAGATTCACTGTTTGCTTTCTCTGTGCTAGACACAGTTTTCCCCGTGATTCCCCCACATCATGTGTACTAAACATAATACCCCTCAATCCCCTTCTCCCACCCTCCCCACCCCTCCCCTTTGGTAATCACTAATTCCTTCTTGGAGTCTGTGAGTCTGCTGCTATTGTGTTCCTTCAGTTTTGCTTTGTTGTTATACTCCACAAATGAGGGAAATCATTTGGCACTTGTCTTTCTCCGCCTGGCTTATTTCACTGAGCATAATACCCTCCAGCTCCATCCATGTTGTTGCAAATGGTAGGATCGTTTCCTTCTTATGGCTGAATAGTATTCCATTGTGTATATGTACCATATCTTCTTTATCCATTCATCTTCTGATGGACACTTAGGTTGCTTCCATATCTTGGCTATTGTAAAAAGTGCTGCAGTAAACATAGGGGTGCATATGTCTTTTTGAATCTGAGAAGTTGTATTCTTTGGGTAAATTCCAAGGAGTGGGATTCCCGGGTCAAATGGTATTTGTATTTTTAGTTTTTTGAGGAACCTCCATATTGCTTTCCACAATGGTTGAACTAGCTTACATTCCCACCAGCATGTAGGAGGGTTCACCTTTCTCTGCATCCTCGCCAACATTTGTTGTTCCTAGTCTTTTCGATGTTGGCCATCCTAACTGGTGTGAGGTGATATCTCATTGTGGTTTTAATTTGCATTTCCCTGATGATTAGTGATGTGGAGCATCTTTTCATGTGCCTGATGGCAATATGAATTCCTTTTTTGGAGAAGTGTCTGTTCATATCCTCTGCCAATTTTTTAATCAGGTTATTTGTTTTTGGATGTTGAGGCATGTGAGTTCTTTATATATTTTGGATGTTAACCCCTTGTCGGATATGTCATTTACAAATATATTCTCTCATACTGTAGGAGGCCTTTTGTTCTGTTGACGGTGTCCTTTGCTGTACAGAAACTTGGTAGTTTGATGTAGTCCCATGAGTTCATTTTTGCTTTTGTTTCCCTTGCTCGAGGAAATGCGTTCAAGAAGAAGTCGTTCATGCTTATATTCAGGAGATTTTTCCCTATGTTGTCTTCTAAGAGTTTTATGGTTTCATGACTTATATTCAGGTCCTTGATCCATTTCGAGTTTACTTTTGTGTATGGGGTTAAACACACTTCTATATATTTTTTTTTAATTAATTTTGGTATCAATCTACAATTACATGTGCAATATTATGATTATTAAACTACCCCTTCATCAGGTCCCCCCCACCAACCCCATTACAGTCACTGTCCATCAGCGTAGTGAGATGCTATAGAATCACTTCTTGTCTTCTCTGAGTTGTACAGCCCTCCCTGTGCCCCCGCAACATTACATCTGCTAATCGTAATGCCCCTTTTTCCCCCTTATTCCTCCCTTCCCACCCATCTTCCACAGTCCCTTTCCCTTTGGTAACTATTAGTCCATTCTTGGGTTCTGTGAGTCTGCTGCTGTTTTGTTCCTTCAGTTTTTTTCTTTGTTCTTATACTCCACATATGAGTGAAATCATTTGATACTTGTCTTTTTCCACTTGGCTTATTTCACTGAGCATAATACCCTCTAGCTCCATCCATGTTGCAAATGGTAGGATTTGTTTTCTTCTTATGGCTAAATAATATTCCATTGTGTATATGTACCACATCTTCTTTATCCATTCATCTACTGATGGACACTTAGGTTGCTTCCATTTCTTGGCTATTGTAAATAGTGCTGCGATAAACATAGGGGCGCATCTGTCTTTTTCAAATTGGGCTGCTGCATTCTTAGAGTAAATTCCTAGGAGTGGGATTCCTGGGTCAAATGGTATTTCTATTTTGAGTTTTTTGAGGAACCTCCATACTGCTTTCCACAATGGTTGAACTAATTTGCATTCCCACCAGCAATGTAGGAGGGTTCCCTTTCTCCACATCCTGGCCAACATTTGTTATTGTTTGTGTTTTGGATGTTGGCCATCCTCACTGGTGTGAGATGATATCTCATTGTGGTTTTAATCTGCATTTCTCTGATGATTAGCGATGTGGAGCATCTTTTCATGTGCCTGTTGGCCATCTGAATTTCTTCTCTGGAGAAGTAAACACACTTATATTTTAAAACATTCAAATGCAATAAAAAATTCAACTTCTCCATCTCGCTAGCCACATTTCAAGTGCTTACTAACCATCTCAATGGATAAAGAACATGTCCGTCATGTTCCAGAAAGATCCACTGGATCATGCTCAGCGAGGCAGAGGGCCAGTGTGGTCTGAGCTCTGAGCACTTCTTTTTAGGGAGATGTGATTTTTTTCTAATGCAAAAGATCACGTTTCCTTTATAGACATGAAAGAACCCTTATCTTTGAATTGGTGAAAATGCTTTAGGTAGGTAGTATTAATGGTGTAAAATGGAAAGGTATTAAATTGAGGTAAACTATTCAACAAGGAGCTTTTTTCAAGGCGGGCAAATGCTCAAAAAGCCAACTGCATTTGGTGGTGTTCAGATGAGCAAGTTAATGGAGCAAGTGACAGCCTACACTCCCTGTCCCTCCCTGCACTTTCATCTCACCATTTGCAAGCAGGTCTCTGGCTGATAATGAACGGGAGGGACTTGTTTGTCTTCAATCGAAGGACTTTAAAATGATATTTTTGTTTTACTTTTGTTTGTCATTGTGTAGGCGACTTTCTGGCATTAGGCACCAAAAAAAGCAGCTTGGTGAATATGTCCTGTAGTGCCGTGGGAAGGTACATTTTCATTAGACATTCATCACCGTGGCACCAACAGCAGAGCTAGGTGCGGCCGTGTCACCATGCCAAGTCAGTGCAGAGGGGTTCTGGTTCCGTCTGAACTCACCTCCAGAGCTGTTCACGTCAAGTTGATACTTCCTTTGGAGGCAGGAATAGGTTATCTAGGAGAAAAGCAAGATACTTTGGGAGGCCATCTTTATGTAATTATATCTCCTTCAAAAAATCAGATGGTCTGGCAGCGGGGATGGGAAGGTTCCAGCTTGCCATCCAGCACTTTGTCACGGGGATGACATTGAGGCATGGTGTGGAAATCTAAACATTAAGCCCTCAGGGAGGCCCATGGAATGCCCGGGGTGCCTCTGAGCTCCAGGCCTGTGCAGGCCCGCACTGAGCTCTGGTCGGGGAGATACAGCGGCAGGCATGGGGAGGGGATGGTAGGGCAGGGTGGTGCTGACGGCGTCCATCCTCCCGTTTCAGCGCGGTGAAGAACCTCGTCGACAGCAGCGTCTACTTCCGCAGCGTGGAGGGTCTCCTCAAACAGGCCATCAGCATCCGGGACCACATGCATGCTGCAGCCCAGGGCCACAGGTAGTTCCCGGGACCGCCTGCCCCTGCTGCTCTCAGCCTTCTTGCTGTAAGGAGCTCTGCCGCTCAGCCAGGAACTGCTGCTTCTCTTACACAGCTCCCTTTCCTCATTTCGTGGCGTCTGGTGGCTTCCTTTCTTCCCTTGGCATGTGTAGCCGGAGAGTCCATTCCCTTGGCACCCGGGTCCTTAGCTGGGCTGGGTGCTGAGGTCACAGTGGGGATCGGCACATGTGTGCTCATGGTGTCACGGGGAACACACAGTGACCAGGCAAACATGGAACAGACAGCATTTCAGTTATGTGCAGAGGAAGAAGAGGGATGGGGGGGCCTCTCTGAGCAGGTGGTAGAGGTGTGAGTTGAGGCCTGGGTGACAGGCAGGTGGAGGAGACCCAGGGAGGGTGTTCCAGGTGGGCCAATGGTGAGGGTGAGGGCCCTGGGGTTTTGGAGGCAGGTGTGGTTGGAGCAGGTAAGCGAGGGCAAGACTGTCAGCAAGGTGGGCAGGGGCCTGTCAGACAGCAGGGAGGGCGCCCGGAGCTGAAGGAGGCTTTGAACCAAGCACCAGACAGCCTAAAAATGGAAAGCGCTTACAGTCCTTGCACACTGGAGAGAGGTTTTTGGAGAAGTGGCTGTTTTTGTTTTTGTCTTCATTGTAAGTTAATAAACACACATTTGAACACACACATGTATAAGCTGTGATTCTACCCTGAGATGTGGTTGGCTCTCTCTGTTTGGGGCCTGCCTGTTTCCCACCAGGGGTATAGAAAGGAAAAAAAACATCTGTGTGCTGTTTCTGAGAATTAAGAAATGAGAACTGTCAAAAATGAAAAAGCCCTGCAAATGTGTAAGAATGAATCTACGGCAGTCTTCCCTCTGAGGTAGCACAACAAAGGTTTGTCTGGATTCATTTGAGTTAAACTGTCCGGCTTTGGGTGCTCTGCTGCAGGTCGGTGACAGCCAATGGGACTAGAGTTCCCTGCATGAAGTGTCTTGTACAGCACTCTGAACACAGTAGGCCTCATAAAACCATAGCTTCTACTTTCAACTCACGGTTTCCCCTGCTTTTAAACGCTCTGCTTGTGTCTGCTGTTGCAAAAACACAATGTGCTTCTGAAAGACACTAGTAGCAGCTTGAGGTGCTGCACCTCTCTTTGCAAGCCCTGTGGGTTTGAAACACCCAGTTCTGCACGAGTCCCAGCCATGACCTCTGAGGTGGGTGGCTGGTCCCAGTTTTACAGAGGGTGCCCTGAAGGCCGAGGCCACGGATCTTAGGGAGCCAGAGGGCGACCTGAACCTGCACTCCAGCTTAGCTGAGTAGGCCTGTGGCCTCAGCCTCATGGATGCTGTGCGTGTTTTGTTCTAGCCCCGAGGAGCCACCCCCACCCTCCTCTGTCTGATCCCGGAAGAGACCTGCAGGTGCTTTGGTTCCTCCGAGCCAGGTCAGTGCCGAGTGGGGCCTTGAGCCTTCCTGTGCTCTGTGCTCTGTGCTCTGAGCTAGCCCACGCTCTGTTCCCAAGAAGGGCCTACTTATCTAACCATTCAGGCCGCCTCACAGGGTTTGCAGGATAGTTTCATCACAGGCGGCTGCCGGGTGGGAGGCCTTGTACCCCTGCTGCTCAGGCCATCTCCCTCATGTTCTCTCTGCCATCTTCCTGCGCCTCGTCAAGTTCTCAGGCCCTGTCCCAATTCCAAGGACCTCCCCTACAAGGCAGAGGGGAGCCCACCTTTCCCCTATCCTGCCTCATGTTAGGTACTTGCTTTACCCGCACACATTTTCTTAGGCAGAGCCCAGCACAGCGGATGCCCACCAGCTCTGGACTCCATGCTGCACCGCTGACCTGCTGTGTGGCCCTGAGCAAGTCCCTCCTGCTCTGGTCTCGGCTTTTCCCTTCTGTCAGAGTGGGTCATCAGGTGGCAGAGGGCGCTGCTGCGTACAGTGATGTGGCGTTGTAGCCGTCAGCTACTGCTGCAGGACACAGTGTCCCATACTTTGAGGCGTATGCCACCGGTCATTTGTCTGCTCATAATTCTTCAGTTTGGACGGGGTCAGCTAGGGGCCATTCATGTGGCATTTGTCAAAGCTTGATGGGGCCAGATAGGAGAGGCCTGCTGGGAGGAATGTGTGACCGTATGAGGAGAGCAGGGCGCCAGGGAAGTTCTGATGGACTTCTAGTCTGTGCCCACGCAGGGCAGGCCCCGGCTGATCCAGGATGCCCGAGGGACTTGCCCGGCTCAGGGAGCCCCCTGCCCGTGTGCCAGGGGCTGTGATGGTGCTCTGTGCGTTGGAGGCTGTCTCAGGGCTGGGGAGGCTGGGGTGCCGATGGGGCCCCCACAGCCCCTAAAATAACAGCCCCCAGAGCCAAGAGGCAGTGGAGTTTGTGCACATGTAGTCGGAGAGCACCTGCTATGTGCCAGGCTTAGCTCTTGGCCTGGGTGGTGAGGAATGGCACAGGCCATGGGATGGCCTAGGGGACACTGGGAGGGCCTGGAGAAAAAGGTCCGCCGAGGGGGCTCCCCCACCTACCCCATCCCCTCACCGCACCCTGACTCTTCATTCCCTCACACCTTAAGGACCCTGCCCTGCCACCCTCCCACACCCCACATCAGCTGCTGTCCCTCTGCTGCCGCGCCCCCTCAGAACAAAACACTCCGCAGTGCCTCCCGACCCACCTTTGGCCCTGCAGATCCCGCTCTGTTCCTCCGCACCATTGGCTACCGCTCCTGTTCTCAGAGCCTTCCACCCCCACACTTCCCCAGAGCTGCTCTCCCTGGGATTTCACAGGACCAAGTCACAGCCTTCCCCGGCCTCTGACCTCACCTGCCTCTCCAGGCCAGGGCCCTACACAGCCCCATTTTACAGAAAAGGAACCAGGCACAGAGACTGGAGATGGGGTCACTGTCCTTGACCGCGAGTTCGGGAGTCATACCCCCACCCTCCAACTCCATTTCACCTCTTTCCCCAGCCTCCCCTGGGCTCCTGCCTCAGGTGCTGCCTCACTGGGGCCACCCCGCAGCCCTGGAGGCCTCTCAGGCCCCGACCTAATCCTTAACCTCTTGCTCCTGCAGCCCAACCAAAGCTGCCCTTGGACACAGCCTGTGGCACCTTGCAGGGACTGAAGATTGAGCAAGTGTGGCCAGTGGGTTCATTCTGCTCCTACCCAGAGCATCTGGGCCCTGCCATGAATGTCCCAAGACAAGGCTTTGCTGTCCCTGGACTACCGATCACCCCCACAGGCCATGGACACAGTCACAGCCACAGCTCCTTAGACCAAAGACTGCCACCATGTTAATCCTGACTAATTACCCACCGTGTGCCCAGCACTGCTGGGGGCTTTGCAGGGGTCATCTTTTATCCTTAGCCTGTAAGGCAGGTGTCACCCCCAAATACAGGTGGGGAAAGGTTCAAAAGGTGGTGTGACTTATGCAAGGTCACACACTAGACCTCTGGTTTGGTCCCAGCCCTGCCGCTGACATGCTCTGTGACATGGGGCCTGGAGCTGGCCCTCTCTGGGCCCCTCCCTTTCTCCATCTGGATAAGAAAGGCTGGAGTGGACCCTCTCTACAGGCTGAGGGGGACATCTGTGTACATGCCTGTGTAGCCTGCATCCTACTGTTTAAGCAGAAATTCCCACCTCAGGCTCAGGCCCTAGGGAGGAGCCACCTTCAGTAGGTGTGGGACCCTGGCCTGGCTAATCAGAGACCTCATCTCCCAGGTCACAGTGATTGGTTCAAGGTGACCATGTGACCCAATGGAGGTCTTACCCAGGGATTTTGCTGGAAGTGTGGGAAAGGTACTTACTTGTCTTCCCACTGGGGTTGAGCTGGATAGGTAGAAAGAGAGACCTGAGAACATGGTGTGGGGCCTTGGATCCAGCTGTACCTGACCCTAGAAAATCTTGATTCTTCAGTTTCATGAGTCCCTAAACTATGGTTATTTGCTAAAATGGCTTTGAGTCCATTATGGCTGACTGCAGAGGAGCCCACACTGACACCTATGAATTGCAAGCATGGAAGCCTACAGTTTGTACACCTCCAGAGCCAGCTGTGTGTCAATGCAAAATGTATCAGAAAGATCAGAATGGACATGTTTGGGGGCATAGTGAGGGAAGGCCCCAGGCCCACTGCTCTGGGAGGATTCCCCACACCTCCCTTGGTGCTATGGGCTATTGGCAAGAGCCAAGGGCACCCTGGTGGGGAGAGAGGGTGTGCTGGGATATCAGGGCTGTGGAGGGGCCTGAGGGTCTGGGAGGCGTCAGAGACACAGCTGTCAAAGGACTGCCTGCCACCTCCAGGGACTGTGGACCAGTCCTCTCTCTCCCCTTCTAGGGTGAATTAGGGAGCCCTGTGCCACCATCCTGCCTTCCCACTGTCCCAGCTCAGTTTAGGGGGAGGGAGAAGCCTCAGGTAAGACCATTAGAGGCCCTGACTGGTGTGGCTCCCAGAGTCCCTCTCCCTCTCTTGCCCACTCTGAAGGCACTTCTTGTTCTTGTCTTTCCACCAGTCCACCATGCAGCCATTTATCTGCAAACATTGACTGCCCTCTACGGCCCAGGACCTGCCTGTGAGCAAGACCAACCAGCTCTGGCCCCGGGGTTCATCACATCCAGCCCAGGGGCTGCCTTGGGCGGCTCCAGTGCTGCGAGCTAGTGGCGAGCAGCCGTGGGGTACCCCAGACCCTCCCAGGGCTCCCCATCACCCACAGCCCCTGGAAGCGACCTCAGCCACTGGCTAGTAGTCCTCTCCTTTCAAAGAGGTATGAGCAGGGCTCTGGGCTATCAGATCTTGCGACCCCGAGTTCGCGGGCTCACGGGAACGCTGGTTATTTTGCATCTCGTCTTATCCGGCTCACCCTTCCCGCCTGCAGAACGCCCCGCCGCAGCTGGCCGCCAGGGGGCGCAAGAGGCCACGACTTGGTCTGGCCCTCGGCCTCCAAGCGTCATTGTTCGCAGTCCTGGCTGCTCCTGGTGGGCTCATTGTGATCTTTGGCCCTTTTTCAACCTATACACCCTCGCTTCCATTTTTCACACAGCGAACTAAGATTCCAAGAGGACAGATTGCCCAGAATGACCTCGCATATGCTCCCATGTGCTCCCGGACATGAGCTGGAGTCGTCCACTCCTTGTCAGGCTGGAGGGTGTGAGCTTCTCAGACCCAGCTCAGAAGGACTTGCTCCCAGCACAGCCCCAGAGATAGGGAGGTAGCTGGGAGACAGGCAGTGAGCTCCCCGTGCCATGGGACATTCAAATTGAAGCCAGCCCCCATGAGAGTGGGGATGACCCGGAAGGGATCCCCGTCCTGGGTGAAGGGTGCCCCTCCAGCTTTCTTCAAATCTGTGGATGGGATAAAAGGAGATCGTTCCTCTGCTTGGTCTGCAGCGGTCAGGATAGCAGTCAGACTTCAATTTTGACTTTTTGTCCTTAGCCCCTGATCCAAGTCCTTGTTTTTATTTCAGGCCTGCTCTACACCCCCTACTCCTGGGAAGCCCCTTCCTAGGCCTGCACCATCCCCCAGCAAGGTGTCTGGGTGCGCCAAACATGGTCCCCATCCCCCCCACCACCACTCACAGCCTCTCCAGGGCCCTCCAGTCCTTCAAGAAGCCCATGGAGGCACCCCTTTGGTACTGCCACATGCTGGGCCCTGCCTGAGGAGCAGCCCTGGCTGGGGGAGGGGCTGCTATTGTCCCCACTTTTCAGATGAGCAAATGGGCTCAGAGGGGTGAACTGAGAGGCCTAAGGTCACACAGGGAGTGGGAGTTGGGATGGGGATCCATGGTCACTAGCCCTGACACCCCACCTGCTGGGCCACACTACTTGCCACGGGTGGTCCTCCAAGGCCTTTCTCTGCTGACATTGGGGAAGAGGATCTGGAGGAGGGGCACTTGAGAGGAGTGGCTTCTCCACCTCCCCCCCTTCCCGGCCCTGTTTCCACCTGCCCCCTGCCATCTTCCAGGCCCCTCCCCAGACACCTGTGTCTGGACCTTTTCACTCCCTTCTGCCACCAACCCTCCCTTTCACACCCCAACTTATTATTCCAGCAACTAAGACTCTTGACTGCCTTGATGGTGGACACGGGTTCACATGGGGTGACCCCACCAGGGATGGGGGAGGGTATAGTACAGGAACAGAGGCAAAGACAAAAAGGAGGGGCCATTACAGGAAGCAGGGAATGAATTATAGAAGATGGAATTGGTTAGAATGGGGAGGGGTCATGCAGCATGACAGGTGGGAGAGGCACCATTAGGGGAAAGGAACGCGGGAGGTGGGGGGCATGGGGGGCAGCCCCAGCCAGTGCAGCTCAGGTAGACCCCACCACACCCCAGCTGCTCCCAGAGCTGCTCCAGCTGCCGCCCTCATGTAACCAGAGCCTGCCTGTTGCATCAGAGGCAGGCAGGCGGCCACGGGTAAACAGAGCAGCTCTCGGGGGGCCCGGGGCTCCCCAGCCACCTTCCCGCTCCCCAAGCCTTGTTCTATGCCTTGGAACCACGGCAGAAGCCCCCAACCCGGCACGGGCTCCAGTGTGTCCTAGGGACACCTGAGTGTCTGGTGTTGGGCACTGAGGGAGGTGGGGTCAACAGGAGGCAGGACCCAGGTCCCCACCTTCTTGTCACAGTGTGAACCCTAGTTTTATGTCCAAAGAGAAAGTTGTGCCCACGCTAGGGATCAAACTCCCTATGTCACATGTGGGTAAACTGAGGTGTGGGGAGAAACACGAGTCTCACAGGACCCCTGTTCCCCGCCTCAGTGTCCCTGACAAAATGACATTTCCACATGCTCCCCACTGAGTTCCAGGTTCCAGCCACCTCCTGTTGTCTTCCAAAGAGGTGGACACCAGACAGCCATTGCAACATGCCGACTCTCTCCCTTCAACCGCCCCAAATCGACCCCCTCCCCTCGATCTCTGAACCTCTCCCTGGGTACCCAGTCCAATCTGCTTTTGCCCACGGCTCTGGCATCACCTCCCTCGTCCCCTCCCACCAAAGAATGCCCTGCACTCTTCCTCTGCACCTTTGCAAGTGCTGTTCCCTATTGGAAAATCCCTCTCCCAGTGGCAAACTCCTACTCATGTTTCAAGGCCCAATACAAATACCATTTTCTTCTGAAAGCCCTCCCTGAGCCCTCTGGCCCAGTCCTGACCCCACAGGGCAGGAGGAGTGCGTGGCAGATCCGCCTCCTCCAGCCTGGGGGCTTCCCCAGGATTACTCAGTCCAGAGTACTCCTCATCCTGCAATTCTTTTCACATGGGTTTACCAATCCTGCTCTGATCTCCCTCGGCCTGGGCCTGGCCCTGTGCTGGGTGGTCCTGGGATCCCCTAGAAGAGTGGATTTAGCGGTCTGCGCTGGGGTCCAGTCCTGCAAGCTCGCCTTTCCCGCTGAGCTTTGAAGTGGAGGGGGGCGCCCAGCTGAGGGGTCTGTTACCCTGCTGTTTAGGGCATGCGTCCTGCCACAGGAGGCCCAGGAGGGTGAGGCCGCACAGGCGACCCCGGAGCCCTTCTGCAATTCCTCCGTTTGTGTGAGAGCTAGGGTCAGTGCTGGCTTCGAGAAGCGTTCAGTCCCTGGGCCATCGGGTTCGGGGTCGGAGTTACAGTTTGCTTAGTTTGGAGTAAGGCCAGGGTTTAGGGGCTAGTGGTCGTCGAGTTACAGACAGGGTCCGAATTAACGTCAGGGTCACAGAGGAAGGTCAGGGGCGCCCTGTGAGGGCGTGGAAAGCCTGCTGGGTCTGATCCAGCCCCTTCTCCGGGACCCTTTCCTCATTATACGTCCCACATCTCAGCGTCTTCCCGGATCTGAGTTTCCGGCCCCTGGACTCCGGGGGCGGGACCGCGCCCACGTGCCCGCCCACCACAGCCTGCGGGGGCCGACACGCCCTCTATGCAAACGAGTCACGCCCCGCCCAATCAGCCCCGGGGGGCGTGGCTGCCGCTCTGAAGGCACCTGCGGGCGCGGGTCCGCGCGCGAGCGTCGGAGGGCCCAGGCAGAGCAGGTGCGTGTCGCGTCGGGCCGAGGCTTGTCCGGGGTGTCCTTTGAACGGCATCTGTGGGCTGGATTGGGTTTGGAGATCCAAGTGTGCGGTTGTGCGTCGGAGAGTTGTGTGACTAAGAGCTGTGCGTCTTGGGATTGTGAGTCTTGAGAGGTTGTGTGTCCGAAGCGTGTGTGACCAAGGGGTGTGAGTCTGAGGCGTGTGTTTCCAAGAGATTGCGTGTCCGAGGAGTTGTGTGTGTGAAGGGGTGCGTATCCAAGGCGTAGGGTGTCCAGGAGTTCTGTCTGAAGGAGTGGGTGTCTGAGCAGCCGTGTGTCCAATGGGATATATGTCTGAGGTCTTCGATGTCAGTATGGGACTTGTGTGCCCGAAGTGTGGTGCCAAGGGCCTCTGTTGTGTGTCTGTAACTTGTGTGTTTGATCTGTGTGCCTCAGTGTACCCCCTTCGTGGGCACAGCCCTTTCCATGTCCTCCAAGCCTTCCTGAGCACAACCCTGTGCTTTCCTTCTGAGGGTGTGCCCTGGTGTGTCACTGCCCCAGGCCTGTGTGTGGCATGACCATCCGTGTGGGCCTGTGACCCTCACCCAGCCCATAGGGTCTGCACCTCATACAGGGTATGTGGGGCCTCAGATGGGCCCAGGTGGCTGGGCACAGGGTGGTAAGTGTGGAGCCCTGGGTGGGGGAGCCACAGCTGCCTGGGCCACCCCCTTCTCTGTGCCTCAGTTTCCGTGACTGGGATGTGGAACAGGAACAATAGTCACAGCCCTCTGTGGTTGTTAGCATATGACAAGTTGGTGGCTGTGTTACTTTCATGGTTATGGGCCACTCCCTGCCTCTCTCAGCGTCCAGGGTTGCAGATGTCACTGACAGGGGTCCCTGGCTATCCCCAGCCCCTTATCTGCAGACCCAACAAGTCAGAAATAGCTGAGGCCTCTGGCGTGGCCTAGCCACAAATCCTTACTGGGGAAGGTCAAGACCTCTGGACCTTTGGTGTCTGGGGATGAGAACTCTGACTCTTGGGGTGAAGGAAACAGGGTCCAAAATACATTCAGACTTGGAAGGACAAGTGCGTGGGGTTTTATTCCAAAAGTCAAAAGAGTTTTGGGAGAAGTCAGCCTCCTCCCTTCTGTCCCTGGGCCTGCCACCACCACCCCGGTCAAGAGTGAATCTTCGCCTCCAGGGAATGGGATTTCAGGACTTGTAGGGCCCTGGGGTCTCACCTGCAAGAGATGGAAGCTGGTTATCTGGTTTGAAGCCCCCCGCCACACCTCTTGGCAGGAGATAAGAATGAAGCCAGGTGGAGACACCCAGGCCCCTTAGAGGAAGGATAGGCTCAAGGCTCTGTCCCTCAGCCCCACGGAAGGACAAAATCCAGGAGTGAGGGGCTCAGCTTCCTCTCTCCCCTCTCTGTGTGGCTTCAGACAGGTCGCCGCCCCTCTCTGAGCTCTTTGGCTGCCCTGGGACGTGCATAAATTGAGCTCGTCTCACTTCCCATCTCCAACTAATGATTTATTTTGTTAAATCATTCCCAACTAGGCGGACATCTGGAAAATGCAAATTAAGAGGAGAATGGGAATAAAGTCACTTGTCGCTCCAACTCTGATGCAATGAATGTGGACAGGTGGAGGGTCTGGCCTTCCAGAAGATTTGAGGTGCATATGCACCTGGAGACAGATGTCATTTTTTGGAGAGGATTTATCATATGCCTCACATCTCATTTGGGGTCACAGAGCTCACCCCAGGCCTGGGCCATGCATCCCCATGGGGTGCAGGGGATGGGTCTTGTCTCTCAGCCCCACAAAGGGCCTCCCTGAGTCTGCATCTCAGGGGCTTGTGAGGCTGACTGCAGGCCCAGGAATAAGTGTCTCGGATCCCGAAGGTGTCCTAGGCTCACTTCCCAGACTGGTTGGGGTTGGTGAGTTTGGGGTGCAGCAGGACAATTCTGGTGGCACAAATCCAGACTTCAGTGAGGATCTGGGGTCTCGCTGTGTGGCCCTGAGAAGAAGCCCACTTCCTCCTGGGTAAAATGGGGGCAGTGTCTCTGCTTCACTAGACTGCCTGTGGGTCCAGCAGGTTCTGACTGTAAATGAGGTGGCATGTGGGCCAGGCAGACGGGAGGCACCCGGTAACAAGAGGTGCCATCCGAACTGTGACTGAGCAGACGTCCCTGCTGAGCCGCACCCAGGCCCAGCCTCCGCCTGGGGCCACAGAGTCCTCAGGCCTGTCTGCTGCCCTGCCCCAACCTCCTCTAGGTCCAGGCTCACCCGGGGCTGAGGTGGGGCCCTCAGAAGGGAGCAGTTGAGGCAGGTTAACAGAAGGAGTCACTGCTGGGCTCACAGGCCTGCCCCTGTCCACTTTCCACTCCACTTTCCACACTCACAGTCCCCACGGTCTTCTGTCCTGGCTTCCTGCCTGGAAGGGACCTCTCCCTGCAGCAGCCACTTGGACCATGTGAAAATCCTGAATCAGGCCATAGCCCTTCCCTCTCACGTACTCTCCATGGCCCCCTGCTCTACAGTCCACCCTCTCACTCCTCATCCCCTTGAGGTCCCATATGGCGTCCCTGCCCTCCTCTGTCTCCATCTGCACCCTCACTCACTCTGCCTTAGCCATATGGGCCTTCCCTGTACCTGGAACCTGCCCAGCATGGTCACACCCGTGGGCCTTTGCACTTGCTGTTTCTTCCATCAGGCAGTTTCTCCCCCATATCCCTACATGGCTGATGTCCTTTTCTCCTTGAGGCCCCCCTTTTTCAGAAAGGTCCCTCTGGCCCCTCCATCCAAAGGAGCGCCCTCCCCTGCCACTCTCCTCTCCCCTATTTTGCCCTGTTGAACTTCTTGCTCAAAGGTCTCTGTCCCTGACATGGTTATGTGTCTTTTATCACCGTCCCCACCAGACTGGGCAGTGGGGGAAGCCAGGCTGGATCCGTCCGCTCCCTGCCCTGTGTCCCCTGCACATGGTAGGCTCCCAGACATTTCTGGAGTAAGAGTATGGACCACGGATGCCCCAGGGCTCCATCTTGGGATCCCCACTGGCAGGCTGCGTCTTGGGTCTGCTGGGCTGTGGGCCAGTCCCTTCTGCCAGTGCTGACAGATGTGCTAATTTCCCAAGCAGGGAGGCCTTGGCCTCAGGGGATGAATTTCTCGGCCCCACAGGGAGATCTTTCTCTGGAACAAAGAGAAGAAAACCTTAGGCCTTCTCTGCAGCTGCCCCTACAGCTCAGGGGACATTGCCGGGAACCTTGGGCGGCCCTGGGCTCTGACCTGGGACAGCAGAGTTGGGTTCTGAATGTCAAGTCTCTCTAGGCTCCAGGGGTTAGGGTTCCATATCCCTCCAGGAGGTGGGATGGGGCAGCAGACCTCCATATGCAATGGCCGTGATAGAGAAACAGGCCTTCTTGGCAGATAAGTGGGTGCCAGGCCAGGCCTGCATGCTCTGGGGACAAGGTTTCCTTCTGAGGTAGGCAGGGGGCTTTGAGAGGGTCAGTCCCTTGGCCTGAGGCAGGATTCAAATCTTGAAAGGAGTATAAATACTTTCCATTGGCTGCTATGCAGTTGGGCTATTCAGAGCAAGGGTCTCAAACTGGTGGCCCACGGGCCAGATGGAGGTGTCCGGTTTGTTCAGTGGGCCATGAGATGTTTAAAAGAAAATTCATCCAGTGGCTAATGTTTCTTCTGTTTGACAAGCAGCTGTTCACTTACTCACTCAAAGAAGGATGACTGGGGGCCTACTGTGTGCCAGGGAGACATGGTGGCTAAAGAAACAAGGAAGCACAAAATGTATCTGGTAGGGCTGAATGTTGCAGGAAAGATGAATCTCATCTTGGAAAATTGTCCCCTGAAAGGATTTCTGCCTGGCCTTGAAGGACATGTAGCAGCGCCTGAGACCTGGACACGCCTGGGAAGGGTATTCCAGGGGCAGGTAGCAGCCTGGGGGACAGCCTGGGGGTGGGGAAGTGGCAGGTCTGTTTGGGGCTTTTGTGTCAGGTGTCTGGAAAGGGGTAGAAGGTGGACTGCAGATCTGCTGGTAGATGAGGCCTTTCTAAAGACCAGGGACAGTTGGGTGGGTGCCTGGGGAGTTCCCATCCACCTGGTCTTTATACCCATCCCTTACACAAACGGGGAAACTGAGGCTCAGAGCATGTCAGGCAATGAGTGCATAGTGGAGGCAGGATTTGAACCCTGGTCTGGCCAGGCCCATAGCCAGAGCCCTGGCCTCTCAGAGCATGGCCTCAGCAGGCCCTCCCAGGAACAGGCCTAGGGAGAGGCTTGTGGAGGTGGGTCTGTGGGGCTCCCACTGGGCCTCAGTTTCTCCGTGGGTGCCAGAGTGACCTATGGACAAAGCAACCCCCAAGGGGCCTTCTCCAACTGGGTTTATGGGATTCAGAGCCACATGTAGGTAACTCATCCCACCCCCAGAGCCCCACAGTCCCCAGAAACACCCTTTAGATCCCCAAATCCCCTGCCACCTGCACCAGTGTAAACTGCGATCCCCATGCAGCAGCTATACATGTCACTCCCCCAACCAGTGTTCACGCCTCCCATCCTCTCTGAGACTCCCCAGCCCCCATCTCTGCCCTGGAGGTGCTGACCTTGCCTCAGGAAGCCAGAGAATAGACATGCCCCTGCAGGGAGGGGAGCCCTACCTGGGTCTGGGAACCAGCATGGATTTGAGGAGTATGTGTGTGTTTGGGGGTGTGTGTGTATATTGGGGACCTTGTGCATTTGGGGAACCAGCATGTGTTGGGGTCTTGGGTGGGCCTGGAAACGTCTGTGTGCATTTGGGGGATCTACATGTGCAGGAGGATCTGAGTGTATTTTGGGGAACTGTGTGTTTGGGGAACTATGTGGTTGGAGGGTCTGCATTGTATTGTGGCCTGCCTGTGTGTGGGGGGGACTTTGTGTGTGTTTGGGGGTGGTGCACGTGTCTGGGCCTCAGTATATCTCAAGCATCTGTGGATTTTGAGGGGCTCTGATCCTGTGTGTGGGGGTCTCCCTGTGTGGGGCAGCTCCTGACCAGAGTCTGTCCATATGAGGAATGGGTTTCCTCCCCTCAGCCCCCATTCCTAGAGCCTGGGTGCCCCCAGGGCTAAGGAGTGGTGACCCCCAAGTCAGGGCCCAGTAACCACAAAAGCTCCCTGTGCCAGACAGGGAAGGAGGGAAATAGCATCTACAGAGCACCTAGGTGGAAGCCCCCCAAAAATCTCAGCTGGGTGCCCGGATTCTCCCCATTCTCTGGAGGAGGAAACTGAGGTTCACACAAGCTCGGCCACGCCAGAATCACTGCCAGAGCCCACCCTGTCTCCGAGGGCAGATGCGGGGCTCGGGGGGCCTCTGCGGGCGGAGCTGGCCCCAAGGTCATCCCTAGTGCCCCCCCCAACCCAGGCGCCTTCTCCCAGGCCCCGAGGGGAAGGCGGGCATGGGGCCCGGATGGGGGGAGGGTCGCTGGCAGCTGGGGTCGGAGGCGCCCCAGCCCTCAAGAGAGGGGAGGGGGGGTCCCAGCTTTCCAAGGGGCTCTTCCTGTCGCCCATAATGAGGTGCTTGGGGAGCAGGTGATGAAACCAGCGTCCAGGTTGCGTGAGGCGGGGCCGCCGGCCTGATTCGCTGTAGCGCTCGGAGCAGCGCCCCCTCCCCGCTTGGTCGCCTCCCGCGGGCCCTCACCTCCCCCCGCCACCCACCTGCCTCTCACTTCTCCTTTCCCGGTCCGCTTCCCCGCCAGGCTGCGGCCTCTGGGCTCAGGGGTCTGGCAGCGTGACGGCGCCCCTCGTCCCCCCCCCCCCCC
>JAQQAC010023519.1:10190522-10228264 GCA_029783875.1 Phataginus tricuspis | reverse complement strand
GGGGGGGGGCCCCCCCCCCCCCCCCCCCCCCCCCCGTTAAAGCCCCGCCGGGAGCACACGGGGGACTTGACAGGGCCCAGCTCTTTCTCTCCAACCCTCACTGTGTAGCCCTTGAGGTCAGATTTCTGTGACCCATTATATGGGGAGGAAGTGGGGGCCCTGATGTCACCCAGCGTGTGGCCCAGAGTGTCCCTGGGGTCTTGCGAGATGGCATGCTGACTCAGCATCCCCACTTCAACGCCTCGGCCCTCTCCCCTCCGGCTTTGAAAGGCAGGAAGACAAGGCTGACTGTGACAGACCCCTCCACCACCCTCTTCTTCCCAGCGGGTGGAAGGAGTCTCACCCCACTGACAGGTGAGAAAAGGGGAGCCCTCCCATGGAGAGGGGTCAGCCTGAAGGATCAGTGGGAGAGGGTGGCATTCCTTCCAGCCCCCATCTCCATCACCAGGGGGCTTTGAGGCCTGGCCAGGCCAGGGAGGTAACAGTCTATGGCCTAAAAACAAACCCAACCAACCGAAAACATCGCCACAACCCCAGGGGCGTTTGTTGATTGACTTAGTGACCACAAGCTTATGATAATCCAGGCACTCATGAAATCTTCCTTTGTCCAGAGGAACCCAGGACCCTCCCTGACGCATGCATGTGCCATCAGCACATCCTGTCTCTTTAGTCACCAAACAGATCTGTCCACTTCTGCCCACCTGCAGTCTCCATCCCAGGGCAGGCCGTACGCCTCCTGCCTGGACACTTGCCCCAGCCTCTCCCTGTCACCTCATTTCTGCTCCCCACAGCGGCCATGAGCTGGGGGAGCTTTCTAAAAAAATCTTTTAGTTGAGATACATAATGTAGAAAAAAATGCACAAAGCATTGGAGTAGGGCTAACAAAACTGTACACACCCGTGTACCCAGACCCTGTACCAAGGAGCAGACCTTGGGGCTTAAACCACCCTGTCCCAGGGCCTCTGCAGGGTGGCCGCTGTGCTAACATCTGTCACTGTCAGTGAGTTCTGCCTGTTCTTGAATTCATGTAAACAGAATCACCCGGTGTGATCAGTATTGTTGAACTGGCACACAGTCTGAGAGATGATCCCGTGTGGTTGCATGAAGCTGGAGTGTACCTTCTTTCTGTGCTACATAGTCCATCACAGGAGCTACCAGAATGTATTTACTGATTCGCCCCCTGGGGATATTTAGGTCGTTTCCAGTTTGGGGTCAACACGAATGAGGCTGCTGAAAACACTCTTGTCTATGTATTTTGGTAAAAAATGGGCCTGTTTCTCTTGGGTGAATACTGAGAATGATTACTGGGTCCCAGCTTGGACGTCTGTTCAGCTTTAGTAAATGCCAGATTGGTTTTCTGGAGTGGCTGTGCCCCATTCCCCTCCCTGCAGCCACGCACAAGAGTGCCACGGGGTTTTTTACAACTGTGAAATCCTATCCTGACCCCCCTCTGCCCCCACACTCTGCACAGCTCCCCTTGCCTCAGAGTGGAGCTCAGAGGCCTCACTGCGGGCCGCAAGGACCTACGCGATCTCACCCCCACCGTCTTCCCCGCTGCTGTACCCTCTCCCCCTCACCACGCTGCCCAGCCACACAGCCATCTTGGATTCTTTTAAATTGCCAAACTCATGATCGCTCTGGGCCTTAGACATTGTGGTTCCCGTGCAGGGAACACCCTTCCCCGGATCTTCCCATAGCTGTCCCTTGCTTGGCTGTCTTGTTTCTCCGGCTTCAGGTCCCTACTCAAATGTCACCTCAGGGTGGTCGTCCTTGAAATCCCTGGCTAACATTGTCCCTTTCTTGGTCAAGACTTATCTTTTTAGTTGTAGGTTTTGACATAACAAAGGTTTTCTAAAAATGACACGGGGATTCCTATTGTTTTCAAAGGTCTGAGTTAGTTTAAATAACATTGCACCTTTGAGATTTGACAGAACAGCCATAAAACTATCTGGGCCTGTTGCCCTTTTAATGGTAGGACTTGAGTCACTTTTACGATCTTCTATGGTCATTGCTCTACTTAAACTTTCTACTTCTTTTGAGGTCAGCTTCTCAAAGTGGTTGGCACATGGTTGACAATAAATGCTAAGTATGAGGATGAGAAAAAAGGGGTCAGGAGGAGCTTTGAATGCCCACCCCCTGCCCATCTGCCCAGGCCCCCACCCAGCCACTCTGTCAAGGCCAACTACATGCTTCCTCCTCCCAGATTCCCTCTTGGATTTCTCCTGCCCCCTCTTTCCTGCTCCATATTCTGGGTTGATGGGTCCCTCTCCCTGTCTCTCTGCTGAGCAGGTGCCACATGCTTTCTGGCTGGACACTATGGTGGGGGGATGGGGAATGTGTGCACAGAAGAGGCCTCCCCCGACCTCAGCTTCCCCCGGCCTCAGCCTCCCCCTCGTGCCAGGCACATTCAGCATGCACCACCACCTCCCCCAAGCAGTTCCGATCACGCCAACATCTGGAGAGCTGGCCACGGGTTGTCTGCGGCTGGGTGTGCATTTGCATGTGAGTACAAATATATATGCACACCCTGAGCCTTCCGCCTCCACATTCCTTGGCTGGCCCTCCACACCTGGGCCTGAGACAGGTCAATGCTGAGTAGCTGGATTTGCATGCACTTGTATTTCTGGGTAGGTAGTCAGCTGGGGGAGTCTGAGAGGAAGTTGTTGAGGGAAGCTGGGGAGTTCAGATGTGTCTCTCTTGACCTCTGTTTACCAAATCTTCCTGGCCGTGCCTGTGTCTGGTCCTGAGGGGCTTCCAGTCTTGGGGAGATACTTGGATATATATCCCCCCATCTCCATGGGGTCAGAACTGGAGGAGAAGGATGGGAGCTGTGGAGTCAGTCCAGAGTGACAGTGGGGAGTGTCCTGAAAGAATGGATTTTTTGAGCTGGGTTTTGATGTATGAAGAGGAGTTGGCTAGGTGAAGCAGGAGCAAAAGGGTTTTTCAGGCAAAGATATTTTGTTGGAGGTAGAGAAAGGAGGTGGGCAGAGGCTGATTGGGGCAGAGCCTCGCATGCCAGGTGGGGGGACTGGAGCTTTCCCTGAAGGCAGTGGAGAGTCATGGAGAGTATATGGACCGGAAGGGGCATGATCAGATCTGTATGTTAAGTAGATCCCTCAAGGCCAGAGTGGGAAATGACTTTGATTTCTGGGTGAGAATTGGGGGTTCCAGGGTCATTGAGGGCCAGAAGAGTCAGTCAGGCCTGGCCTCAAAGAGAGCAGAGAGTCTGGGGCTTCTGAAGGACCCAAAGACTCTGGAGGACAGTGACATACACTGCATGATTCAGGCCTAGCACAGAAAGGGCCTCCGTGCTGGTCTCCGGCCACCTCTGCCCTGGGCCCCAGCAGTCCTGGTCCCCACATTTTTAAATGATGAAGCAAACCCTGTTCCTTCTTGCTGGAAACCCTCCCATGGCTCTCCATCGCTCTTAGACCAAAACTCACGGCCCTCCTGCAGCTCAGAGGACCTTCTGTGGCCTCTCCCCTTAGCCTTCTCACCCAGCCTCTTTGCTCTGTCAACCCCTCCTCAGGGCCTTTGCACCTGCTGTTCCTTCTTCCTGGAACTCACTTCCTCTCTTGGCTCTTGGGTCTCAGTTTAGAGAGACCCCCCCCCCCACTGACCTTCTGGCTCTGGGGGCTCCCCCATTACATGAACCCTGCCCTAGCCGGCCTGTCCTTGTCTAAAATGGGGACAGACTGAATAGGGGCCAGAGTTGGATCTTCCAGGCCCCAAGACTCATGTCCAAGTCTCATGTTCCCATGGGACACCAGGCGTGGGGAGCATTTCCGGAGCCATCTTGGTACTGGGATCTCCGGACCAGTACCCTGCTCCTGTCCCCAGGGACCCATCGGGGCAGGGGCAACACATCCCAGCCGTGGGAACTCGCCTGATTCCGGCAGGGATTAAAATTAGCCCAAGAGGTTAAATTTAGCAAGTCCAGCTGGAGCTTGGGGGGGCCAGAGTCGGGGCTCCAATTGGCTGGGCTCTGCATAGTTGTGACCCCTCGGAGACGCGGCCGAGAGAGAGTGGGCAGTGGGCCTGAGGTTACATACAAAGGCCAGGGCCTCACACACCCAGGCCCTGGGACAAGGGGAGGTCCTCCCCGGACCCCTAGAGCTAGGGTCTGGGAAGTAGGGGCGGCTCCTCCCAGAGACAGACCCACATTTCCTTGAACTACCTGAGAACTTGTCCCCGGGCCTGTGGTGGGTGCTTGTATTCGATACCCACCCCATTCGCACAAGTCCAGGCTAAGGCCTAGGGAATGGCCTCCCTTCCTGAGGACCGCCCAGGGAGCGACCCAGGCGCAGGCCCATGTGACCCCGGGCGGGCCAGCAACCCATCACCTGTGACAGAGGGACGGGAGGTGAGGGATGGTCTTAGAGTCGGTGGGGCGGTCCTGGGGGCCTTGGAGCAGCTGTCTGTCCAGTGGGGTGGGTGCTGCAGGACAAGCAATGTGATTCTTTCCCTCCCAGGGGCCGTATGTGGGGGGCGCTGGGGAAGTCCGGAACCCAGTGCACAGCGTGTGGGGATGTGCTGTCCTCACCCTTGGGGACCCCTCCAGGGAGATCCAAGGCCCAGGGTGTCTCCCAAGCCTCCAAGCCCCAGGCCCACATCCCAGTCTAAGGGCTCCGTGTTCACCATCTTCTCAGGGCATCCCCTCTTCCCACCAGGAAGTGGGGGAGGGGTGTTCTTTTTAAACAGAAAACATGTATAATCATAGAGGGAGAAAAATCAGAAAGTTCAAATAATCAAAAGGGGGCAAAAAAGGCCACGTGTTGTGTGACCCCATGTATATGAACATCCAGCACAGGCACATGCATGGAGACCGAAAGCAGATCAGCGGTTGCCGGGGGCTGGGGGAGGGAAAGGGGGAGTTATTGCTCATGGGGAAGGGGTCTCCTTTTGGGGGGGCTGGGAATGTTCTGGAACTACATAGAGGTGATGGTTGCACAATACCATCAATGCACCAAATGCCACTGACAGGCACACTTTAAAAATCTTTAATTTTTTTATGTTATGTGAATTGCATCTCAAATTTTTTTAAAGGGCAAAGCAACTCACTCGTAAATTTCCACCCTGCAATGACTCTCATCATAAGCATTTCCTTCTAGTTTTTTTTCTACTCTAAATGCAATTTTTGATGGATGTTTTCTTGTAACCACAGCCCTCGATCTTGCTCGCTGGGCGGCTGTGGCAGAAGTGAGTGAGCTAAAAGGTCCTTGATACGTGGACCAGACTTACTTTCAGTGGTTCAGAATTCCTGATTCAATTGACTCATGCTTCCTGAGCACCATGGAGTGCCGGGCATCAGCTGTCCCTCCCGGCTGGCCTGACGAGGGCTTTCAGGCTGTTGCCAGTTTTCATAATAGCAGCGCGTATGTGGGATCTGCTGTGGGCTGGGCAGATGTGAATGCCTCACGTGGGTTAGCTCATTTCATCTCCTGACAACGTTGGGTAGTGCACAACAACGTTATCCCCACTGCACAGACAGGGGGGTCTAGGGAGGCCAGGCTGCCCCGAGGTCTCACGGTTACCAGTGTGTTTTGTTTCAGGCATCGGCAGGGACACCTGTCCTTGATCTTTCGCCCTCGGTCAGGCCTCTCTTCATGTGGAACTGGCCCAGAGGTGTTCACTGACTGTTCACCGCTCCCTGGGCTGGCTTCTCCGTCACCTCCCCTTCAGGGCCTGGCAGGGGCAGGCCGAGGACAGGCTGGATGCCTGACCCCACGCTCCACCCATCACTCTTTCTTCTCCTTCCTTCCCAGACCAAGGCTGCACCACCCAGTCTGGGACAATGGGGAGAAAAAAAATCCAGATCTCACGAATTCTGGACCAAAGGAATCGGCAGGTAAGTTCGCTGGGTAGAACAGTGGTTGGGGAAAAGGCATTCCTACAGGGAACGTGGCCTGGGCAAAGACCTGGTCATTCTGGAGAACTGCAAGGGAACGGAGAGCCCTGATGCAGAGTTTGAGGTGAAGCATGGGCTCATTTTATGATGATTTATTCATTTATTCTCCCTGGACTGGTGCCCCAGTCAGAGGGCAGATGGGTCTTGATACTAACACACCCACTTCAGGCGGCTGGGCCAGAGGGAGGTCCAGACCTGGAGAAGCTCAGAGAGGAAGTGTGGGCTCTGCTTGGGAGGCCAAGAAAATTTACCAAAAGAGGAGATATTTGGGCAGGGTTTTGAAGCACCAGTAGGAGCTTGCCAGGTTGAGCGGTGAGGAGGAAGGAGTACAGCCAGTAAGAACAGTACCCACAAAAGCACAGCCTCATGAGGCATGCTCAGTGAACAATTAGGCCTCTCCAACTCCTCCACACCACGCCAAGTCCTTGTCTTTCCCCACCCCACCTGTGGTTCCTGGGTCCAGGTGACATTTACCAAGCGCAAGTTTGGGCTGATGAAGAAGGCCTATGAGCTGAGCGTGCTCTGTGACTGTGAGATCGCCCTCATCATCTTCAACAGCGCCAACCGCCTCTTTCAGTATGCCAGCACAGACATGGACCGCGTGCTCCTGAAGTACACAGAATACAGTGAGCCCCACGAGAGCCGCACCAACACTGACATCCTCGAGGTACCCGTGGCCCTCCTCCCTGGCCCCGTGAAGCCCCGCACACTCTGCTTGCTCAGAGCCTAGGGACTCTTGGCTTGCACAAAAGATCGGTGTTGCAATCTGGCTTTGTTGCCAGTAAAGGCAGGTTTGGGGTAAATGGGGGTGCCTTCCAGGGAGAGCCGCCTGAACAGCAGAAACAAAAAAGCGACCAGCATGCACTGGGGACTCTGCTCTGTGCTTCTCATACATCATCTTTAATCCTGTCGCCGTTTGATGAATACAGAAAAAGAGACTAAAAGGCATCATGAAACAAGCAGACCTCAGTGGTCCAGGAGAATTTGTGTCTGAGCAGCTGTGTCCTCTGGAGAAAGAGGCAGGGCAGCCTCTGCCCTAGCTGGGTCAGCCTCCACCCCCAACTCCCCAGGAGGGGCGAGATCGCTGCCCTTTGGATGTAGGAATCCTTACCCAGGATGGGAAGCTGAGGTTACAGGGCTGGAGAGAACAGTGGACCTAGGACTCTGGCACCCAGTGTTTCAGGAGGGTGGGGAGAAGCTGGCAAAGGATAGGCAGGAGTCCAAGGGAAAGACAGCTCAGGAAAATCTATAAAGTTGTCCTTAGGCATTCATTCTGCTAACATTTATAAACATCTATTGCATGCCAGGCTCTGAGGCTGCATGTGGGTGCAGAGTCATACTCTGGAGGAGCCTTAGGACAATGCTGGCAGGCCTGTGTGGATCTGTGTACCCACTGTGCAACCTGGGCCTCTCTGGTGCCAGGGGAGGACAATACCTCTCTCATGTGCATTTTGGAACATCTGGATGCTAACTCATTAGGGTTTTTAGTCAATGGGATTTGGCTGGAACAGGCTATGCCTGCACTCCACCTACCCACAGAGCTAGATAGGGTAGGTCAAGCCCCTTTCCCATAGAACCAGGTTTGCTGGCTGGGATGGAGGAGGCCCACTCTGTTTTCTCCCCCCTCTGCAGACACTGAAGCGGAGGGGTGTGGGCCTCGATGGACCAGAGCTGGAGCCAGACGATGGACCTGATGGTCCAGGAGAGAAGCTGCGGAGGCTGGCAGGTGATGGGGGTGACCCAGCCTTGCCCAGGCCCCGGCTCTATGTAAGTGACTCCCTGAATGGGGCCCTTTCCCCGTCTCCTAGGCCCAAGTGGTCAAGACTGAGACTGAGGGACCTAAGGCCAGGAAGCCTAGAGTTTGGTGGCAGGTATCTGCCTAGGTAGGCGGTGAAGGATTCCTGGAGGAGTGGGCATGAGAGCTGGGACTTTGAAGGATGAATAAGAGTTCAATAGGCAGCCAATTCCTTCCTTATTTCTTTGATTCATCAAACACCCTGGGAAGGCTCCTCAGTGCCAGCCCGACTGAGGAAGACTCAGTTCTTGGCCTCATTGTTGAGGGATGACCGAACCAGACACAGGCTCCCTGGGCCGTGTGGGGCTGGGCTGGAGGAAGGGCCATCAAGAGCTTCCTGAAGGTGGGAGCTGACCCCGGCATGCACTGGGATTTTCTTTCTTGGACTTGATGCCTCATCTGCACTTTCCTCCAGCCAATCCCATCCTCTCTGTCCTCAGCCAGCAGCCCCGACTGTACCCAGCCTGGACATGGTGTATGGGGCTCTGCCCCCACCAGGCTGTGACCCCACTGGGCTAGGGGAGGCCCTGCCAGCCCAGAGCCGCCCATCCCCCTTTCGGCCAGCGGCCCCCAAAGCTGGGCCGCCAGGTGAGCATGGGGCCTAGGCCTGGGGGAGGCGCGGGGGCAGCGTCCCAGGAGGGCTTGCAGGGGGAATCTTGACTGGCACTGCCGGCTGTGTACATCCCCTCTGGGCCTCAGACTTCATTAAATGACATGGCTGCCTGCCCTCCCTCTGGGGGGTCTCCTGCTCCCCAGGCCTGGCGCACCCTCTCTTTTCACCAAGCCACCTTGCCAGCAAGACACCCCCACCCCTGTACCTGGCAGCAGACGGGCGGAGGCCGGACCTGCCTGGGGGCCTGGCCGGGGCCCGAGGGGGACTGAGCACCTCGGTGAGTGGAGGGAAGGTGTGGCAGGGTGGAAGTGGGCAGGCAGGTGGCTTGGGTGTGGGCTTCAGCTTCCCCTTCACCTTGTCTCCCCACAGAGAGGCCTCTATGGTAGCCTGCAGAGTCCGGGCTCCACGTCTGCCCCCGGACCCCCGCTTGGGAGCTTCTCCTTCCTCCCTGCAGGTCCCCCAGGTAGGAACCCCCTGCCCTCTGGGAGCATGCACACACCTGCCTGCTCTGCCGCCCACATTCCCTGGCCCACCAAAACTGAAAGCTGGCTGGAGGGATGGGTCAGGCGTGGGCAAGGGGCTCCCTGATGTCAAGGCCTTAGCTTATTCCTCCTACCCCCCAGAATATGGCCTGGGAGACCCCCCTCCGCCTCCCGGCTTGCTGCAGCCCCCCACCCTGGCCCCGTGGCAGCCCTCCAGGGGTGATGGAGTCCCAGCCACCCCTGCCCAGCCCAGGTAAGTGCCCCCACTGCCGTCCCTTAGCCCTGCCTCAAGTCAGTCTGCTGGGGGCCTTTCCAAGTCTTCCGAAGCCCCAGCCACTGCTGACCCCTAGTGGCCACTCCTGGTTCTGCACACAGCCCCTACCGATTGTCCCTGGTGGGGATGGGCGGCTATTTTGGAGGCCCCAAGAGGAAAAACCACTCACTCCTTTCCCAAGGTCCTCCTGCTGAACCTTTTGCCCAAGCTGTGCCACCTCCCTGGCTTCCCTCCCTTCCTCGCTGAGATCACGGTACCCCTTCTCTCTCTCCCGGCAGTGGGCTTCGCAGCCTGGGCGAGGAGGGCGCCCCCGCCCGCGGCGCCTCCCCGCCGACCCCCCCAGTCAGCATCAAGTCTGAGCGCCTCTCGCCGGCCCCCGGGGGCCCTGGAGACTTTCCCAAGACTTTCCCCTACCCCTTGCTCCTGGCCCGGCCCCTGGCAGAGCCGCTACGGCCCGGGCCCCCCCTGCGCCGGCTGCCCACTGCTGACGGCTGGCCCCGGTAGAGGACCCAGGGGTGGCACCCGCCCTGCCCGCCCACCTGCCGGCGCCCCAGCCTCCCAGCGTCCTTAGAGAAGACGCAGCAATTACAACCCCCTCCGCGGTGGGGGCCTGGAGTTCGCATCCACGGTCGGGGGCTCCTTTCTCCGTACCTATGTGTGTATCCGCCAATAAAACACGCGTGGTGTCCGTGGACAAAACTACCTGTCGCTGCTCAGAGCCACGCCCATGTCTAGGTCCTTCCACCTTTTCCCCAGGGACCTGTCTTGCCTCGTCTTGGTTTGGGATACAGCCTCCAGAATCCTTCCCTGAGACGAAGGCAGGTTGGGTAATGGAAGGTCGGTGGCGGGTAGAAACGTGACAGGGAGGAGCCCTGCAGGGGCGTCAACAAGCAGGCGAGGCGTGGGCGGGAAGGTGCTTAGCCGGCTGGCGGCCCTAGGCGACCGTGTAGAGCGCGCACACGGTTCCACCCCAGGGACAGGGGCCGGGCTATTCACCCTCCAAATCCTAGGGGTGTCGGGTCGTGGGCTCCATGGGAATCCCCCGGGCTGGGTTGCAGTGGCTTGAAGCAAGAAATCAATTGAGAATCGCAAATGTTGGGCGCGCCGGGAGGGCTATACCTTTCTCTTAAATGGTTATATCCTTGATCTAAAGCAGGAATTTTGTTCGACAGGAGGGAGAAGCTGGCATTTAGGCACTGGACGGGGAGACGGGGGCGCAAACTCTCCCTACTCCAAACTTCGTCTGGAGTGGTCTGAATGGTCTCAGTGAAATTAACACTCAGACCTGACCCCTGACCTCCCCGGGCTCCTTAGTTGCCGCACCCGCTCTGCCCTTGTCTCTCACCATGTCCCATGCCCTGAGGCCCTTAGATATAGTTGCAGTTCCGAGCCTCGGTTGGGGGAAATCGTGGCCCGGCCAGAGAGGGTCCCTTCTCAGCCTCCGAAACTCACCCTCACGGTGGACAAGAAGCCGGGCCCAGCCCCTGAAGTTGGTGCCCACAGGCTATGAACTCAGTGTGGAGTTCATAAAGATGTTAGCTGTTTTCAGGCTGGCGGAGTGGGGGTGGTGGGCAGGGCCTGGTTCTGCGACCCCATGTCCTGGAGACTGCACTTTCGCCAGTTGACATTAGGTGGCGCCAGATAGTGTGCTTTGGATTCTGCGCTCCCTACTCCGAAGCAAAAAAAATGAAATAGAAATAGTAATAACTAAAGTCCATTTTGGCTTCCAGGGGTTCTGACGCATGTTTTCAGGCTCTGTGCCTGGGGTTATTATGCTATATAGCTTGGGGTGTCGTGGGCCATGAGGGGACAGTGGGCAGACTACGCAGGTTCTGGAAACACCTCTGAGTCCAGACCCCAGCTCTGCTGGGAAGGAAGCAGGGAGCGTTGTGTGGAAGTATCCTATTGCCAGGATTTACTAAGGACACCACAGTGATCTTGGGCAGGGCCAACGTCACCATCAGGAGGGTCCTGAATCTCCCAGGAGTTTGGTCACTGGTTGGAAGCACCCTAGGAATCGTGGCATGGGCACAAACGCAGTGACGGAAGTCAGAGATCTGAGAGATGAATTTCCAAGAGCACCAGAAATAGAGAGAGTGGAATGGTCAGGGCGCAATGAGAGCATGGACCTCGGCGTAGTCAGAGAATGTGGGATGTTAATGTAGATGTAGGGAGCATCCAGCGAGGAGCAGGGAACACAGCATACCCAGTGTAGGACAGAATGTGGGCTCCTCCAATGGAAATGAGAGAACAAGGAAAATCTAAAATGCAGAACCGACAGCATGCACATCCAATGCAGAATAGAGAATGGGGAATGTCCAATGTAGAACGGAAGTGTTGAACAATGAAGGATGGAGTACATGGACCTTCCCATGGAGACTTTGGTTTTGCTCTGTGTGAGGTGGGAGCCATGGATGGTTGTGAGCAAAGGAGGGACATGATCTGGCTCAGGTCTTAACTAGAACCCTCAAGCTGCTCAGTGGATAATAGACTATAGGGGTGGGGCTGGGGGGCGGGAGATGGAAGCCGGAATAGGTGGAGGGTGCAAAGCCAAGGCTGGGTGGGGCTGTGAGCACACTTGGAAGGTGGAGCCATCTGGAGGGGCTGACAGATCAGGTGTGGGACAAGACAGTAGTCAAGGCCAGTTGCCTTTTGTGGATTTTGTGGATAAGCACAAGGATGGGAATGGTGGGAGAGGCAAGGTGGGGACCAGGATGTGTGTGTTGCCTGTCGTTTACCATGTGGGGGTGTGGTCACACCTAGACCCCTAAGCCTGGGCCCAGGGGGAGAGGTCAGGGTGTGAAGTAGAAATTTGGGCCTCTCAGAACCTCAGTATCTTCATCAATGAAATGACAATTGTTCTGCCACCCTGGCCTGCTGGAGGGAACACATGAGTCAGTGCCATTTCCCCTGCCCCAGCAATGTGCAAATGCCCCTTTCTTTCTTGGTGCCTTTTCTCTGAAACCAAATCCCAGCTGTGTGTGCCCTGGCCCTCAGGGGCATCTCCTGGCCCCCACGTAGGTCCTGGGAAATCACGTTGACCCTCCCCAGCATGATCACCCATCCTCTCTCAAGGCACTGAGTCCAGAGGACCAAGGTCATAGTGAATCCCCTGCAAACAGATGTCCACATGTGCTCATAAAAACAAAAACACCCACAGAGACAAGGCAGTCAACTGCACATGCCCCACTCACAGGCTCTCAGACATCTCGTTACACTCACATATGTGTCCACACTCAGGCATATCCACAGAAACGCAGAAGGCAAAACTTAGGCGCCTATGCTAGAAGCCCTTTTTTCCAAGCCTGGAAACAAAAAACATCAGATTCCTGAGGCTGACTTTTTGTCCTTGATCCAAGCCATGCATGAACCTGAATACTTTTCGAGTTTTTTTGTTATGTGAGCCCAAATTTTCCCTTTTTTGCTGGAGCCCATTTGAGTTAAACTGACTGTTTTTGTTGTTGTTGTTGTTGTTTTGTGGCTCCTAAACTGTCCTTCCTGGCTGATAGAGATGAATAAGACTTTTGCCAGGTGAAAAAGATTGAAAAAGGAGGCATTCCAAGTGGGAGACAGAGGCCTGGAGGTATGAGAGAACATGGCCAGTGGCAAGCTGTACTAATGTGCGCAGTAGTGCTGGAGGCCGACTGAAGTCTGACAGAGGGGTCTGAATTCAGTCTGAGCACTTGGGAGTCTAGTCAGTGGGAGCCATTCAATGTTCTTGATCAGGGGAGTTCGACACGCAGAATCCTCCAGCGGGAGACAGTGCGTGAATGACAGAATGTTTATGCACCTGTGACCTGCGAGACAAGTGCAGGTGAGGAGACCAAGTCTCAGAGAGGGCGGCCACACAAGAGTCCCAGACACGCTCTTTACCCACCCTCGGTCTGAGCGCTAGAGCGCCTCCGAACTACAACTACCGGCATGCAGTGCGAGCGACCCCTTGTCTCTCGTGAGTCCGGCTTCAAGCTGGATGATTGGTGACAGGGTCTGTTTGTCAGAGCAGAGTCGGACTTTGATTGGTGAAGTTCCCGCGAGGTGCCCGGAGCCCCAGGCCCGTGGGACCACGTACCTCGCTCGCTCCAGCTACATGGTGAGCTGGCGACCCTCAGCATGAGGGGCCCTGAGGTGCCGGGGATCCCGCCGAGGGGCCAGGGAGACACCTAGGGAACGGGAATCCCTCTGTGGAGATTGGGGGCTCTGAGGGACTCTGGGTCGCGCCGAGGGCCGTGTGTCCCTCTCTGGGGTCACAGTCGCGCTGCAAGACCTCTGGGGTCGTGGGTCGTGCCTAGGGGACTGAAAGGCCCTGAGAGTTCTGGGCTTCGGGTAAGTCTCTGGGAACCCTCTAGGGACCCGAGGTCTTGTCGAGGGGTCGTGGGCCTGGAGAGGGGACTAGGGACCTGAGCACATTCGGAGCCCCTCGAGGGAGGTCTGGAGTCTTGCTGGGGCCCCCTTTGGCGACGGGGGTCCTGCGGAAGCGTGAGGGGGGCGCGTGGCAGCGTCGGTGGGGTCCAGTGGGGTCGCGAAGGGTATATTGGGGTGTTTGGACTGGCGAGGGAGAGCTCTGAAAGGACGGAACAGGCCCAGGGGATCTGGGTGGCCTCAGGGCCTGCGAGGGTCTCGGAATTGGCAACAGCACAGTTAGAACCCTCAGGTCTCAGGTGGCTCTGGGTCCCACCCATTGAATTTGTAATGCAAACTTAGCCCGGGCACTATGGGTCAGGCTGGTGCGGAGCAAGGGCAGAGCCCCCAGTCCCTGGGGGTTCGGACTGGACAGTGGGAGGGGGTGGATGGGAGGGCTCCTGAAGGCGGCCTGACCCTGCCTGGGGGATCTCCAAGGAGGGGCGTTGGAGGTGGGCCTGAAGTAAGGGCAGTTGATGGAAAAGGTTGAAGATGGGCATCATTCTGGGGCGGGGTGTGGGACGCTGGAGGAGGTGAGAGTAGGGGTTCTGGGGCAGGATTGAGGAAAGTCAGTCGCATTGGTGTTAGATTCTGGGATCTTAGATCTAGGGAAAGGCGTAGAGCAGGGGAGAGCCGTGAACTGATGGGAGGCTCCAGATCTTTGGAGATCTGCAGAGAGAGGACGCCAAGATCAGAGGCTGCTGGGAGCCAGATGTGGGAAATATCCTAAACAGACCTCCAGCGCTTTAGGTGGAGGGAGGGATGCCTTTCTTTCCTCCTTCCTTCCATCATTCCATCGTCCTTCCTGTCCTAAGTGCTGGGCCTGCAGTTTGAACCATGGTCCCCTTCCTGGGAGCTTTCGGAGGGTAATGGAGTCAGCGACCGAGAGCCCGGGTGTCTGGGAGGGCCCCTGACACCTGACTGGTTGGACTCAGGAAGGGCGGGGGAAAGAACCGTGCAGTGAGTTAGGGTGGCCTTGAGCCAGGCCCACCAGGCCATTCCGGCTGCCGAGCAGAGTTAGATGTTGACCTGGGCCTCCTGGAAGGGCCTGGAGGAGGCATGATCTGAGATTGGCAGAGAGGTCCAGGCTGGAGGTGCCCGTGTGCTTGGAGCGGTGGGTGGTTAAAATCCTGGCAGGGGGATGTACTCACAGAGGAGAGGGTGGAGGGAAGAAAAAAGCCAGCGGCTAAGCTCGGAGATTCTGAAGTTCGGAGCGCGGCTGGTGTGAGGGGCTGGGGGCGCGGGGAGGAGCGGAGGAGGGATCCCAAAAGCAAGGGCGGAGCCGCGGAGAGCCCCAGCGCAGCGGGCTTGCAGGGGGCACCCACCGTGAGCGTGAACTCTACCCGCAGCTCAGTGCTGGAGATGGTGCGAAGTGTAGGAGTCTCGTAAGATTTACAGACCAGAAAGATAGCGCCCCATCCTCATTACTGAAAAAATATTTCTGGTCTCAGTTGACAAGTCACAGGCCTAGAGAAACCATCCTAGTAGTCTATTATTTTAATGATGGATTTCTCAGCAGCCGCTCTGAATTACAGTGCTAGGCTCGGTATCCATCACACTAGAGCTTTTCTATTAAAGTTAGCTTATTTTTGCCTGATTAAAGGGTAATTTAATAATTAATTTTGATATTAAAGTTATTTTTATTTCATTTTAATTGCTAATTATAATATCATTGGACTAGAAGACAGCTCTCCTGAGCACATAATTTTACATAATTACATCATTACTGATAGCAAGTCGGTATTTGCGGCGTTCAAGCAGGAAAACCCAGCTTTAGCTTCAGACTTACTGAAAACGTTCTAAAGCTTTTTAAAGTAAGTGTATGGAAAACATGTTATGAATTGTTGTTTAAAAGGTTGTTACACAGAATTTGGTGAGAAAATTCCTACTTTAAAAAAAAAAAGTCATCCTGCTCAAATGTGTTAAGTTTTTATCCTGAAAAAGGTAGTGGCCAGAAATAGACGGCTTTCCAAGGAGGTTGTTCGCGAATCGGAGGGGAGAAGGGGGTGATGGAGCCATTCGGGATAATGTAAGAGGGGGAAGACAGGGACGGAGCCACCGAGGTGAATACTGAAGCTAGAGGCTCACCCGAGACATAATTGGTGCGTGAACGGGACCGTGAGAGGCGGTGCTTCCGTGGGTGTGCTAGGCCTGTACCTCCAGAAGGTGGTCGTGACTACATGAAACAGAGTACTAAGCGCCCCACTTCCAGATTCGTAAACGAAAGCTCAGGGAGATTAATACCTGAGATTCAAAGCAGAGGCTGGCAGGAACCCCAATCTCTGCTCCAGCGCGTGCTCTCCGCCACGCTACACCCCAGCTAGGTCGGGAGTGGGTGGCGAAAGGGATCCACGCTCAGTGGGGAGTCCCTGCGTTGGGTCTGCGCCTACCCCAGGCCCTTTCCCCAGGATGCAGCTGGAGCCAGGGAGCTGCCTCCCCACCTGGCCCGGCGTCTCTATAAATAGCCTGGGTTCGCAGCAAGTGAGCGTGTGCCCTCGGGGCGGGCCCTGCCGTCCATGCCCCTCCCCGCAGGCGGTCCTCGGAGTGCAGCTGGTGATGACCCTGCTCGCTGCCACCCTCATGCACAGGCTGGCTCCGCACCGCTCCTTCGCGCGCTGGCTGCTCTGCAACGGCAGGTGAGCCTGTGGGAAGAGCCCCGCCGAGCCCCGCCCCCTCCTGGCTCTAAGCCCCGCCTCATGCCTTGACCTGGGATTTGTCTTTTTAAAAAAACACTGTATTGAGATATAACTGGCGTACGATAGCTGCAAATATTTGAAGCTCACAGTTGGATCCCTCTTGGCAGATGTCCACACCTGGGAGACCGCATCTCCACCCTCGGAAGAGCAGCTGCCTCCCCCTGCCTTCCTGTAATCCAACCCCCCTTCCCCCCTCAGTCTCCCTGTAGATCTCTTTCCTACAGTGTTTTTTGTCACTGTCGAGTCTCGGGGCCTTTCTGAGATCTGGTGGAAACAGCTCTCTCTCCAGGACAGTGTACCTACCTGCTCAACCAGAAGTTAGCCAGAGGATTCAGGATCCGTCGCCCCCACCCCCCTCTCCCCAGAGCTTCCCCCAGCCAGCCCCCAGCCAGCCCCCAGCCCACCTCCCCGGCCTCACCCTGGCCTTCCATGACCCCTGCCCATCCTGACCACAGGAGTTTTGGGGCCAACCCTCCCTCTGACCCCAGTCCTTCATCTTCCCATGCCCGAGCTCTCCTGACGGACTGTCCTTGCCCTCAGTCTGTTCCGATACAAGCACCCTTCTGAGGAAGAGCTTCGGGCCCTGGAGGGGAAGCAGAGGCCCAGAGGCAGGAAGGAGCGGTGAGTGAGGCCGCCTGGGGAGTGGGGTGGGGGAGCATGGGGCCTGCCCTGCCACTTCCAGGCATTGCTGTGGGCACAGAGGGCAAGCGGGGACACCCCAGGCTGAGGAGATGGTCGCTGTCATTCATTGGTTTTCTCCAATGGCCACTTAATGGGCCATTAGATGGGCCAGCCCTGTGGGTGGGTGGTGCCCTGCTGTTCAGAGGAAACCCCGTAGGGGAGAAGGTTCCTCCAAGACCAGCACTTCCGGTGCTCTGAGGTAGTCATGGCAGCGCCTCACAGGCTGGGCTGGGCTGGGCTGGGGGGGGGCTCCAACCTCCACCCTGACCCCTGCCAGGTGGGCCAATGGCTACAGTGAGGAGAAGCCACTGTCTGTGCCCCGAGATGCCCCTTTCCAGCTGAAGACCTGTCCCCTCACAGCTGTGGATGCCCTCGGTAACAGCCCAGCTGGGTCCCCAGCGCCCTTCCCTGGCCGGTCTGGTTGGGAAATGCCCTGGGCTGGCTGGGTGCTGGGCTGGAGGCTGAGCTGCACACTCCCCCCAGTCCTGCGCTTCTTCCTGGAGTACCAGTGGTTCGTGGACTTTGCTGTGTACTCGGGCGGCGTGTACCTCTTCACAGAGGTCTACTACTATGTGTTGGGTCCGGCGAAGGACACCAACATCGCCGTGTTGTGGTGTCTGCTCACTGTTGCCTTCTGCATGTATCCTTCTTCCTGGTTCCCTGGGTGGAGGAGGTGGAAGGCAGGTGGGAACCAGACTCCACCTTCCCTGACTGCCCTAAATTGGTGTATCAGTTATCAGCTGCTGTGCTACAAACCTCCCCAAAGTTCGATAGCATAAAACTCTCACTATTGTTTTCATGGCTGGGCTCAGCTGGGTCACCTCATCTCCAAGTGGTCCTACCTTCCAGCAGGCCAGGCCAAGCTTCCTCCTCACAGTAGGAATGCTAGCAAGGAAGAGCGCCTGCTGCAGGCCGCCCGAGACTTTGCCCAACTCAGCCCATCCCTATACATGTCCATTGTCTTGATCAAAGCAAGGCACGAGGCCAGCCCAGAGGCAAGGGTATGCAAAGAGAGCTCTCTCTGCAATATTTTTATTCAGCTGGATGGAGGGCCAAGACAAACCTATGACTCTGAGAATCAAAGTTGGAGACAATGTTCTTGTGGAATAGGCTTCTGAGAAGGGGAAGCCCATCTTGAAGTTCACACAGGTTCCTGAAAGCCCCAGGGGTCTCTCTGAGGACAGGTTACAGATGCAGTCCTTGTATATCTGATAGCTTCTCAGAAGAATGGGAAAACTGCATGCTGGGGGATGCAGCTGGGAGGCTAAGCGGGTCGGGGTGGTTGGGCCCCCTGAAAAGACAGACTTGGTGGCCATTTCTAACTGGTCACAGGTAGGGTGATGAGGTGAAGCTGGAGGCCTGGCCCAGATGTCCTGCCACCAGCATGCCGCACACTGCTGCCACAAGAGTGAGCAGTCCTGTGCCTTGCATCCTGGCCTTGATGGATGGCTCACTCTCCTTGAGCACTCCTCTGCTCCCTGAGTCTCCAAACCCAGACACCGATGCTTGTGCTCTGGAGCTGGGAGGCTGCTGGGAAGAGGCAGCAGAGGGAGAGGGGGTGCTAGAGGTGTTCAAGACCTCCTTAGCCCCACCCCCAGTAAGGTGTTCCTGACGGTGACCTGGTTGTACTTCAGCGCAGAGGAGGGGGGCGAGCGCTCCGTCTGCCTCACCTTCGCCTTCCTCTTCCTGCTCCTGGCCATGCTGGTTCAGGTGGTGCGGGAGGAGACCCTGGAGCTGGGCCTGGAGCCAGGTAGGTGCAATCAATCTGGGGCATGGGGTCATGCAAGCCACTGTAAGCTAGTGGTGGGGTTTAAGGGCTGTTTCACTAGCACATAAGTGAAGGAGGGGACTCCTGAGCAGTCTCCACAGGTGGTTGCCTCCCTGGGCTCTGGGGATAAGAGGACACACATCTCACCGTCTCTGATGGTCACCTGTGGCCGCAGCCCTCCATGTGGGCACACCCTCCAGTCTGGCCTCTACTCAGCAGCCACAGTGATTTGACATTTACCTATTGTAATTTACTCTGTGAGAGGAAATAGGTAAATGGTACAAAATTCATAAAGTATAAGAGGGTATACATAGAGTACAATCACCGTTCCACTGTAGTTCTTCCGAGAGAAAACCTAGGCCACCACTTTCTTTTATTCATACAAAATGATAGTGTATATGGCTCTACACCTTGTCTTTTTCCCTTAAAAACAATACTGGAGAGGTCGTCCCTTGATGCTACATACAGTGTCATTTATTGTAATGGCTACATGGCATTTCATTTTATAGATGGTGTTTGCACAATACCATGTGGTCATACAACATTACTGTACAGGAATAGCCCTGTGCCTGTGGCCCTGTGTAAGAGAGTGCATTTGTAGTTTTGATAATGTTGAAAATTGCCCTTCAGGAAAAGATTCATGAATGTGCCTATTTCCCTACGTCCGCTCCAATGTGTTTCCTCAGACTTTTTTGACATTGGGTGATCTGGTGGGTGTGAATATAGTGAGGTTGAGCACCTTTTCCTATGTTGAAGAGTTATTGCTAGCTCTCTTCCAGAAAAGGTCTGTTCTTTTGTCTAGTTTTCTACTAGGTTGTTGACCCTTTTATTGGTTTGTAGGAGCTCTTTATATATTAAGGAAATTAGCCTTTGTGTGGGATAGGAGTTGCAAATATTTTTTTCTTAGTTCCCCATTTTTCTTTTAACTTTATCCCTTGAATAATCTTTTGAAAACATAATTTGGATCGTGTCTCTTCTCTGCCTGATACCAGCTGCTAAGGGTCTTTGGGTAAAGACCAAAGTCTTCTCTATGGTCCACATGGCCCTACTGACTCCTTCAGCTCATATCTTTATCAATTCTCCTCCCTTTTCAATCTTTAAAATTAATAATGTTTGACATATATAAAAGAGCATGCGTATGTACATTACAAAACATAATAATGTTAAATACCCATGAACTCACGTCTCAAATAAGCACTAGAACATTCCCAGCGCTTCTCCAGGTCCCTGGTGCCCCTTCCTGATCCCACTGCCGTCCTCTCCTACTCCCAGCCCCAGCCAGATTCTCAAATTTTGTATTCATCATTCCTTTGGCTTTTACAAAAAGTTTCATCACATATATTTCTGTCCCTAAAGAATCCATGGTCTGGTTTTCCCTTGGTGGTGTTGGCGCTGGTGGCCTCAGTCAATGTGTAATCTTCCACCGTGTGCTTTTCTTCCTGCTAATTGTTTACAAAACGGGGCTGTGTCCATCTACGTGGCTTTGGTTCCTCTCTTGTCCTAGATGTATGATGGTCTTTTGTGAGATTCCACTTGTCTTTATTTGTCCATTGTCCTGTTGATGGTCCTTTAGATGATTTCCAAATTTTAGCTTTTTCACAGGTGCTACTGGGAACATTCTTGTTGTTTCCCTGTACACATGTGCAGGTACTTGTTATAGGCACGGGATTTGGGGACTGTGGGTGCTTACAAGCACCACTTTATAAGGTGGTATCTCTGTATTTTTTCAGAGTAATTTCCCTCCTACACCCACCAACTCTGTGGTCTGGGGGCCAATGGGTTCTGGGCTCAGCCTGCGCACCGAGTCCCAGCCACTCTGCACGTGAGAATGGGTGAGGTTGCAACACCCTCTGCACCAGCCTCCCTGCCTGAAAGGCAGGGTGGTGGCTGTACCAGCCTCCCAAGGGGACAGCAAGGTGTAAATAACTCGAGATCTCTGGAAAGTGCTTGATTTTTGTCAGTCTGGCCTTGTAAAACAGTGCTTTTTTTGGTCTTAACTGCATTTCTCTGGTTGTCTGGGAGGCTGGCATCTTTTCCTGTTTACTGATAGTTCATGTTTCCTCTTCTATGAAAAGCCTGTTCATATTGTCTCCCATTTTTCTTTTGGGCTGTATATGGTGTGTGTTTTTTTTCCAAAATTTTATTGTGGTAAAACATGCATGACATAAAATTTCTCACCTTAGCCATTTTTAAGTGTAGAATTCAGTGGCATTAACCCAGTCACATTGCTGTGCAGCACCCCATCCATCTCCAGAGCACATTTCATCTTGCAAATTTGAAGCTGTCCCCCGTTGAACACTAACTCCTTCTCCCCCTCCCCCAACCCCTGGCCCCCACCATCTACCTTCTGTTTGAATGAATCTGACTCCTCCAGGGACCTCATATGAGTGGGATCATACAGTATTTTTTTTTAGTTCCTGGTTTACTTCATTGAGCGTAATGTACCAAGGTTCATCCAAGTTCTAGTGTCTATCAGAATTTCCCTCCTTTTAAAGGCTGCGTAATATTCCATTGTAGAGATAGACCACTTTTCACTCATCCATTCATTCATCAATGGACACTTCTCTTGCTTCTTTGTTTTGGCTACTGTGACTACTGCTACTATGAACATGAGTGTGCAAATATCTCTTCAGAACCCTGCTTTCAGTTCTTTTAGGTACATACCCAGACGTGGAATTACTGGATTATGTGGTAATTCTATTTTAATTTTTGAAGAAACAACAAACTGTTTCCTGCAGTGGCTGCACCATATTGCATTACCCCAGCAGTGCCCAAGAGTGCCAAATTCTCCACATCTTCACCAATGTTTGTTATTTTCTGTTTTCGTTTTTTTTTTTTCTTAAGAGTAGCCATCTTAGTGGGTGTGAGGAGGGGATATTTTATTGTGGTTTTGATTTGCATTTCCTTAATAACTAGTAATATTGAGCATCTTTTCACGTGCTTGTATATCATCTTTGTATATCGTCTTTGGAGAAATGTCTGTTTAAGTCATTTGCCCATTTTTGAATTGGGTTGTTTGTGTTTTGTTGTTGAGTTGTAGGAGTTCTTTATATGTTCTGGGTATTAATCCCTTATCTGATGTATGATTTGCAAATATTTGTTCCCATTCTGTGCATTGCCTTTTTACTCCATTGATAGTATCTTTTGCTACACAAAAAATTTTAATTTTTATGAGGTCTGGTTTGTCTGTTTTTTCTTTTGTTGCCAGTAACTTTGGTGTCACATCCAGGAAATCATTCCAAATCTAATGTTGTAAAGTTTTTCCTGAGTTATGTCTCTCTCTCTCTCTCTTTTATTTATTTTTCTTGATGATCTATAGAGTTTCTTCATATATTCTGGATACTCAAGCTTTGTTACATGTGTTGAACATACTTCCTCCTATCAAATCTGATGCATCATTATTTTATGAACCATTGAAAAAAGATTAAAAAAAACCTGTCACTTAAACTGCTGCATGCCATGAACTGTCATATGTATCTCAATTTTACAGAAGTTAAAATGTGAGGAAAAAGTGTATTGTGGAATTTATTAAATTCCCAGTTTGTGAGGTGTCTTTTTACTTTCTTTGTAGTGTTTTTTTTTTTCTTTAAAAATTTCCCCTCAAATGTTTTATTAAAAAAAAAAATTCAAACCTACAGAGTAGTTAGAAGAATCCTCTAATGAATATGTTTTTGACCCAGGTTCATTTGACCACATTTACATTATAACTGACTGTTGGACAACATGGGTTTGAACCTCACAGGTCCATTTATAAGCAGATTTTTTTTTCAATAAGTGTATTGCAGGTTTTTTTTGGAGACTTGCAACAATCTTTACTCTAGCTTACTTTATTTCAAGAATATAGTGTGTAAGAGATAGAACATACAAAATATGTGTTAACTGCTTATGTTATTGGTAAGGCTTCCAATCAATAGTAGGATATTTGTAAAGTTTTTGGGGGAGTCAAAAATTCTATGAGGCTTTTCCACTGTGAGGGGGGATTGGTGCCCTTGACCCCCAGATTATTCAAGACTCAGCTGTGTTTTCTCTCTACACACATATGCACCACACATTTTTGGGCTAAACCACTGAGAATAGTTGCAGTCCCCAACTCTGGTGTCTTTTGATGAAGAGAAGTTCATTATTTTAGTTGATTTTTATCTTGAAAAAAGTCCCTTTCCTAGATCAGAAAGATGTTCCCTATTTTCTTCAAATTTTCAAGTTTTGCTTTTCACATAAACCCTTACATTCCTAGTAGTTAACTATTGTGTTAGGAGGGGGATCAGATTGATGTTTTCCACAGAATAACCTTGCTAAATAATTGTATTTTTAGTGAATTGTGGATTCTTTTAAATTTTTTTTCATCCTTTCAAATACTTCCCCTTTAGCTTGGCTAGGACCTCTGGATTTTAGAGCACAGCTCTGGTAGGTTTCCTTTTCTTGTAATTTCCTAGTTGGCTACTTAGCTTTTTAATCTTCTGTTTCTTCTATTTCTATTTCTAGTATTTAAGGCTATAAATATTTCACTAAGTCCCACTTTTGTCTGCTCTTTAAGTTTTGATTTCTATTTTCATTATGCACTTTGGGGTATTTTAAAGTTTCCATTGTGGTTTCTTTTTTAACTTTTTTCAAAAGCCTCGAACATAGAACTTTGCAACAATTCTAATTCATTTCTAGCTTAATTGTGTTGTGGTTACAGACGGTAATCTGCTAATTCTTTAAAATTTGGTAAGACTTGCCTTATGATCAAGACTGTGGTCAGTTTTTGTGACTATTCCATGTGTACTTAAAAAGAACGTATATTCCCTTCCTCTGTATGTCCAGTAAATTAATATCTCCATGTTTCCTAACTTTCTGTCAGCCATTAAAGGTTTACTTGCCTCTCTGGGATAGTGGAAAACTCAATTTCTCTAGTTGTTCTGTCAGTGTTCTCTTTGTATGTTTTGGGGCTAATTGACAAAGTGTTTTAAAAGTTTAAAATTTCCACATCTTCCATCTTTCCATTGTAGTCCATCCTTCCATAAAATCAGTCATTTTATTATGATATATTGATCCCTTCTGATTCAAAAAGTGCTTCTGTCTTAGTCTAGTTATCTAGTATTAGCATAGCCTTTCCAGCTTTCTCCCCCACCCCCACCTTTTTTTTTTTTAGATATAACTGACATATAACATTATGTTAGTTTCAGGTGTACAACGTAATGATTTGATATTTGTATAATTACAAATGTGGCCACCCCAATACGTCTAGTTAACATCCATCACCACAGTTACAATTTCTTTTTTCTTATAATGAGAACTTTTAAGATGTACTCTTTTAGCAACTTTCAAATATACAGGAACACCTTTCTTTTGATTAGTATTTGTGATATCTTTTAAATGTCCCTTTTCTTTCAACTTTCCAGTGACCTTATGTTGAGGTGTTTCCTTTAGAAAGCTGATATTCTCAATCCAGTCTGACCATCTGTATCATTTAACTTCAAAGTTTAATACACATATATTTATTGTGATTACTGGCCTGTTTGGCCTTATTTTAATTACCTTACTTTCTGGCTTTCTGTTTGTCCCATTTCTCTTGTTGCTATTGGTTTTGGCTGTCTTTAAAGATGATCTGTCTTAACCGCCTGGCTGCTTTGTGAGGTCTTTGTTTTTGGTATTCCAGTTTAACTGTGGTGTGTCCAGGTGTGTATTTCTTTGTATTTATCTGGTTTGATATACTTTGTGAACACCGTCCATTTTGCAGACTTCTAAACTGTAGTCTTCCCATATCTCCTCTCTTCCTTCATTCTGTCTCCTCTCTCTCTGGGGCTCTCACTTTTTCTGGACTTTCTATTCTGTCCTCCTTATCTCTCAATCTCCCTTCATATTTCCCTCATTGTCTGAGCGACTTCTTCAGATCCAATTGATTAATTCCTCCTTTGACTGTATCTAGTATGCTATTTAACAATATCATTTCAATAATTATATTTTCCCTTTGGAAGAGCTTAATTGGTTCCTTTGCAAATCCACCCCATTATCTGAGGTAGCCTTATGTCACCTGTTCTCAGATTCCAACTTTTATTTTCCTCAGGCATTTCACACCTAATTGATGACACCAATTTCTGAAGTCCTTGGGGTCTAAGCTTCTTCCTTCTTTCTTCATCGTCATCTTTGTTGTTGTCTTCATCTTCATCACCTTCTTTTTCTTCTTCTGACTGTCCTCTGTGGTGATCTATTTCCTTGTGTGTGTGGCAGTTTTGGTTGTGAACTCTTACTTATTGGCTTTGACTCTGTGGAAAATCTGGGGGCCTGAACTGAGGATTCTTGCCAGAACCTTGGTTTTCTCCTGTGGGAGACCTTCTTGCATGTCTTTCCAGATTCCTGGTATAATCCAAGAAAATTCAGACTCAGTGTCCTCATATCCCCCAGTCCAATCATGAGTGTCTCCCTGGAACATTCTGTTCTTTGAAAAGAGCTGCACTCAACACCCAAAAAACAAATAACCCTATTAAAAAATGGGTGGAAGATCTGAACAGACACTTCTCCAAAGAAGAAATTCAGATGGCCAACAGGCACATGAAAACATGCTCCACATCGCTAATCATCAGGGAAATGCAAATTAAAACCACAATGAGATATCACCTCACACCAGTGAGGATGGCCAACATCCAAAAGACAAACAACAACAAATGTTGGCAAGGTTGTGGAGAAAGAGAAACCCTCCTACAATGCTGGTGGGAATGTAAACTAGTTCAACCATTGTGGAAAGCAGTATGGAGATTCCTCAAAAAACTAGAAATAGAAATACCATTTGACTCAGGAATCCCACTCCTAGGAATTTACCCAATGAAAACAACCTCTCAGATTCAAAAACACACAGGTACCCCTATGTTTATTGTAGCACTATTTACAATAGCTGAGAAATGAAAGCAACCTAAGTGTCCATCAGTAGATGAATGGATAAAGAAGATGTGGCACATATACACAATGGAATACTATTCAGCCATAAGAAAGAAACAAATCCTACCATTTGCAACAACATGGATGGAGCTGGAGGATATTATGCTCAGTGAAATAAGCCAGGTGGAGAAAGACAAGTACCAAACAATTTCCCTCATTTGTGGAGTATAACAACCAAGGAAAACCGAAGGAACAAAACAGCAGCAGACTCATAGAACCCAAGAAGGGACTAGCGGTTACCAAAGGGGAGGGGTTGGGGAGGGTGGGTGGGGAGGGAGGGAGAAGGAGATTGAGGGGTATTATGATTGGTGCACATGGTGTGTGTGGGGTCACAGCGACGACAATGTAGCTCAGAGAAGACAAATAGGGACTCTGTGGCATCTTACTACACTGATGGGCAGTGACTGCAATGGTATGGGGGGGTCTCGATAATAAGGGTGAATGTAATAACCACATTGTTTTTCTTATGAAACCTTCATAAGGGTGTATATCAATGATACCTTAATAAAAATAAATAAATAAATAAAGAAAGAAAGAAATAAAAAGAAAAGAGCTGCATATATCCAGAGTCCAAAGCTGTCCTTACACCTGGCACAGGGCCTGGCTGCCGCTGTTACATTCCTACCTGGGGAGCCAAAGGACACCTGGGAGGGGGACATAGGCTCTGAGAGCCCAGGAATCTACTAGACAACACCCTTTCCTTGTCTTCCCCAGGCCTGGCCAGTCTGACTCAGAACTTGGAGCCACTTCTGAAGATGCAGGGCTGGGACTGGGCGTGAGTCCTGGGAAGGGAGTGGGGACGGGCAGGCTGTGACCTGCAGGCAGGCTGCTGACAGGCTGTGGAGCTCCCTGACCCTTCTCTTCTCCCCAGGATCCCTCTGGCCAAGCTGGCCTTCCGTGTAGGGCTGGCAGTCATGGGCTCTATGCTGGGTGCCTTCCTCACCTTCCCAGGCCTGCGCCTTGCCCAGACCCACCTGGATGCACTGACCATGTCCGAAGACAAGCCCATGCTGCAGTTATGTGGGAGGCCAGCTGGGGGCGGGTGGTTGGAGAGCCTAGGAGAGAAGCTTGGGGGGGGGTGCCCAGGACTCACCCCTTGCACCCTTGCCCTTAGGTTCCTTCTGCACACCAGCTTCCTGTCCCCACTATTCGTCCTGTGGCTCTGGACCAAGCCCATTGCACGGGACTTCCTGCACCAGGCGCCCTTTGGGGGGACGCCCTACTCCCTGTGCGTATGCGGGCAGGGCTGGGAGAGAGGGTAGCTGGGGACCCCTCTGGGTACTCTATAGTCTCCGCGGCTCAGAGGAGCCATGTGTCCTGGGGTAAGATCCGGAGGCTGGGCCGCCTTGCTAGCCCCCTTACCTTCCTCCGCACAGGCTGTCGGACTCGGCCTTCGACTCGTTGCGCCTCTGGGTGCTGGTGGCGCTGTGCCTGCTGCGGCTGACGGTGACCCGGCCTCACCTGCAGGCTTATCTGTGCCTGGCCAAGGCCCGCGTGGAGCAGCTGCGGCGGGAGGCTGGCCGCATCGAGGCCCGTGAGATCCAGAGGCGGGTATGAGCGCCCCTGACGGGGTGGGAACTTGGGGCTCAGGCAACAGGGGCCCCGGTTTCTTGGGCGTGGGGCCCCCAGAGGCCAGACGGTCCCGCACTGTAGTCACTGTGCCTGCCCACCAGGTGGTGCGGGTCTACTGCTACGTTACGGTGGTGAGCCTGCAGTACCTGACGCCGCTCATCCTCACCCTCAACTGCACGCTGCTGCTCAAGACACTGGGTGAGAAGTGGCTTGAGCGGGGCGCAGGCGGGCCTGGGTTCCGCCGGGAGGGCAGGAGACGGGGAGGGGGTGGGGCTCGGGTAGGGGCGGGGCCGGGGGCGGAGCGGGGCGGGGAGGGAACCGGCCCGGCTACAGGGGGTGTGGACGGAGTCTGGAAGGGCCGCAGATGGGGGAGGCGGGGCCAGGCTATAACGGGATGGGGGTGGGGCCTGGGGCCGGGGCAGGGCCGGAGAGGGGTGGGGTGCAGGTGGGGCCCGGAGGGCCTGGAGCCGGAGCAGGGCGGGGCCTAGGCTGTGGTGGGCGCGGGAGACAGGACAGGGTGGAGAGCCCACTGGGACTCTGTGCTTGGGGCAGGTGCCCTGAGTATCAACGTAGCTGGGGCTCCAGGAGGCCAGCCCGCCCTGACCATCACCCTCTCCGTCCTGTCTGCGCAGGCTGCTACTCCTGGGGCCTGGGGCCCGTCCCTCCACTGTCCCCCACCCTGTCCCCAGTCTACCACCACCCGCTCGGTCCCGGGGAGGATGAGGCCCAGCAGACGGCGGCGCGGATCGCTGGGGTCCTGGGCAGCCTGCTCACGCCCCGCCTCCTCCGCGGCGTCCTCTCCTTCCTCATCTGGTGGACCGCGGCCTGCCAGCTGCTCTCCAGCCTCTTTGGTCTCTACTTCCACCGGCACCTGGCAGGCTCCTAGCCATCTGCAGATGCCCCTGGGCTGCAAGACCTGGTGCTGGGCCGGTGGGACGCGGACTGCCCCCTTTGGTGTGCCTCAGTGTCCCCAGGTGCAAATCGGGACTGGGAGTCCCCACTGCACCCGTTCCCGTCACCGCAGTGCCTCTGCTGTGGCCCCCTTGCGGCCCCGAGTTTCTTCCTTGAAACTGTGCCCCAGGGCCAGCAGCTGAGGGTCCCAGGGCCATTGTTGCTGGACTGTGTGTGCCTGGTTTTGGGTGGGAGTGGACACTCTTCTCAAATAAAGGAGCCGGCCACTTTTTACAAAGAGGACATGAGTGGTTTGGGAGGTGCCTTCCTTAAAGTCCATGTGGTCTGGGCCACCTAAGGGCAGGGTGGGGGCCATGGGGGGCAGGCTTCAGTGCTGAGAATGAAGGGAATTCGGAGTGAGACATAGGGCGACCCAGATGGTAAGCAAAGGCCTAAGGATAAGTGAAGAGAGGAGGAAAGGGGGAGAGAAGAAACACAATATTCAGAGGAAAAGCTAGACAGGAGGGTGGAGGAGAGAAGGGGGGAAGGAAGAGGTCAGAGACAGCAGCTGGGGCGCCGACAGGGAAGGCGCGCCTGGCTGGGGGGTTTAGAAAAGGGAGGAGAGAGCGGTGCACCAGCCCCCCTAGAGGGTGGGAGCGCAAGAAAAATAAACCCTGCAAAAGAGTGCCTGGAAAGGCCAAAGGCGAGGAGTGAGCACCTGTGCGGGGAGATGGACGGGGGGAGCCCGAGGCGCTGGGCAGGGGGCCAGCCATCTGCCGCTGCCACAGGCACAAAGGGCCACTTTTATACTATTAACCTTAAAAATAAAACTGGTCAGTTATTTTACCAGCAAAAATGAACTTGGGAACAGCAGCGAATTGCAATTCAGAACTTGCAAACCAGAGCAAAGCCATAGCAAGTCTGGAAAATAAAGGAGAACTCCTTTTTTATAGAGGAAAAGGGGTAGTGGGGAGCTGCTCTAAGCAAAAAGTCCATTGGAGGAAACTGGGAGTTCTGAAGTGTAGTGGCTTCTCATTGGCTGGGCTGTTGCTGAGCCAAGAGAAAATCTTCCAGCTGGGATAGGAAAGCACAGGTTTCTGCCTGTGGGCAGCGCAAGGTGTGTCTCTCTCTGTTTCCTCGGTAATTGAAGATGAGTGGTAGGGTGTGAGGACTCCCCTTGGGGCCTCCTGACTCCATTTTAAGTGAGGTTCCTTTATTCAGTTGCACAATATAAAGGTCACATGCAGGCAAATGGACACATTGTTGAGGCCCTGGTGACTCTGGGCCATGGACACATTGTTGAGACGGTCATGGACTCTGGAATTTTCCTGTCACTGTGGTCACATGGTGGGGTGGGAACCTGGTGTGTGTGCATGCATGTATTATAATGGCCATGTTGTTAAAAACACATTCAGCTGAGTACATTTTAAAGATCTTACTGGCTTTATTCAATGATTTTGATGCCGGAGTTCTTGTTCACGAAGCCGAAGAGTGAGCTTATGTGGATAAAGCGGGGTTCCTATGGCCAGGATCCTCACTGAACTTAAAAGTAACTGGCCTGTTGCTATGCTACCGGTTCCACACCTTTAGGCAATAAGCCATTATTGTGTTAATATAAGGAGTTCCACCCAGGGCTCTGCCAGAGACTGGGTGGCAGGGCTGCACGGCTGTAGGAGAGCAGAGCGGAGGGCTGGAGTGGTGGCAGCGCCGAGGACAGAGGCCCGGAGGACGGCTGTGTGCGACGGCTCTACAGAGAGACCCAGAGGCAGAGACCGGCTTGCTGCATCCAAAGCAGCAGTGATAACACACACTCGCTCTGAGTGAATGGGATTTTAGTGACTGACCTGCCACCTGGAAATAAAGTTGGGTATAACCTTTTCACCCCAAGAACCCTTTGCTGTAAATTTCTTTGGTCACAGTGAATCTATAGCGAACTTGCCTGGAGCTGAAACTCATTTGCAAGACAGCTTAGCAAACACCCAAGGTAGGAGAGCAAAGTACAGGCTTTTATTTAGAAATAAAGTGGAAGGACAGAGCTCCCAGCTCATGCCAGCAGGGGACAAGAGAGTCCGGTGTGGTGCGAGGGGTTTTATAGGCAGATGAGGATTTTTCAAGAACATGAAAAAAGCTTAGGGGTGTGAACCTGCTAAGTGGTGTCTGAATATCTAGAATTAACACAAGGAATTTCCTGCCCCTTTTTTGGGACACCTGCATCCTAGTCTAGGAGCATAGGAAACAAGGCCACCTGCTCAGCCTGACCCCAAGGTGGGCTGAGGCATTGTTTGCTAAAGAGTAAGTTAAGTGCAATCTTACCTTTAAAGTTGAACCTTTCTTGCCTTTTACTATGTTTACAGCTGGGTCTGCATGCTAAATTAGTTGCCATGTTTGCAAAACCACCCCATCAGATCTGAAAGAGGAAAGACAGCACATAGCCTGGGCCTTTTAGCATGCTAAAGTCAATCTTACACGAGTACAAGTGATTAGCATAATAACATGGGCTACTCTTCCTTATCTGGGGAACACCCACTGATCTCACTGAAGAATGACCCTGGAGCTTAATGTTTAACGCGGAGTTTTGGTAGGGGGTTTCCTGGAATGTAGTTATGTTGCTCTGACTGCAAATATTCTGCCTTGCGTTTTCCGGAGGCCCTCCCCCTACTCTGTCTACACCCACGGTCCCTGTCTCAATTTCATGAATTGGGCAGGATCCAATCTAGCAACTGGAGCTAGTAGCTTGGAGGAAGGAACTCTGAGCAGCTGTATAAAATGAGAGACTTTTATACACAGAAGGGAGTAGGATGAAGGGAGTTGTCTTGCAAATGAGTTTCAGTCCCAGGCAAGTTCGCTATAGATTCACTGTGACCAAAGAAATTTACAGCAAAGGGTTCTTGGGGTGAAAAGGTTATACCCAACTTTATTTCCAGGTGGCAGGTCAGTCCCTCGGCGCTGCCACCACTCCAGCCTCCGCTCCGCTCTCCTACAGCTTTCCAGCCCCGCCACCCAGTCTCTGGCCAGCCCTGGGCGGAACTCCTTACATTAACACAATAATGTCTTATTGCCTAAAGGTGTGGAACCGGTAGCATAGTAACAGGCCAGTTACATGTAAGTTCAGTGAGGATCCTGGCCGTAGGAACCCCACTTTACCCACAGGAGTTATATTGGCAAAATTGGGATTGGCTGTGGCAAGGTCACCTTCCTTTAGGGGATCGCAAGGGTCAAGCAGATCACCTATTGTTCTGATCAGGGGATTCCTGATTTATTGGTTTAAGACTCTATTTCTGGGAAAGCCAAAACTGTAATTAAGTTTCCGTGTGGTGATTTGGAGCTCGAAGAGACTCCTGTTTGGGTTGTTGTCTTCTTTAAGCTGTGTGGATTGTGTAATCTTTTAGTATATGTCCAATGGATACTAGGAATAAAAACGATGAGTTGAAGCCATGCCCCCGGTCAGAGTGAGAGCCGAAGGGCCATGTGATCTGCCCAGAAGCCCGCAGGTGGGCCTCAATGTTGCTGCCCTGCCAACTCTGCAAGTGTGCCTCCTTGGGGCCTTGTACTTTATCAGGGCCACCTGCTCTGAGCTCCCTCGGCTGTGTCAAGTGTGCACCACCTGAGGGGAGATGCACCCTCACCACTTGCTGCCCCTCATGGACTTAGATCTTAAACAAACCAAAAGGAAACATGATTTCCCTTGGAAAACTGCCTTATAACCAGATAACCACAGAAAGCAGTGACATGCATCAGCTTTTGTTACGTGAATAAAAGTGAAAAGTATATTAAAAACAAGGGTTAAGACCTGGTGTGGGTAAAATTGTAACATTTCCAGAATATCTCGCCTGGCTTTAGTACATATGCATATCAATAGGTGTTCAGAGGTGGAGAGAAAATATGGCTTTAGTGCATTTGCATCATTCCTCAGGGGTGGAGAAGTTCATCTCCATATCAGTGGGTAATTACCTGGGCCAGGAGGGCTTCTCTGTGCCTGAGAGGTGAGGGGAGGGCCGGTTTTGCTGCTGCTGGGGCAGAGGAGAAAGACAGCCCAGGACTGCAGTTTGTGAGCAATAAACAGGTTTTAAACTTTATTTCTCCCTTTGACTGATTTCGATTTTTTGAGGTATTTTGTCCCAGGGTTTCCTCTCCCTGGACTTAGACCTGGATTTAGGAGAACTGAATGCGTCATCCAATTCTGATCCTTCTCAAAATCCCTGTAAAAGTAAAGAGGCTGCAGGTCATTCCAGAAGGTGGGAATTAAGGGAGAAGCCACAGTTGCCTGCCAGGTCCATGGACGTCAAACCTAAAGCTCAGGAACTAGCTGGATTTAACCTGTAGAATCTTCCAGAGGCACTAACTGCACCAGGTCCCACTGGGCTGGGCTGAAGATGGGGGTGAAACATGGAGGCTGCTGCTGTGGAAGCTGGAAGGTTCTTAGGTGTTCATGTCCCTGCCATGGTGTCACTGAACAGCCAGGAGGGAAGCCGAGAGTGGTAGGGAGTGTGTCAAATGGTGACCACACGTAATGGCGAGAGCTGCCGTTCCTCACCCTGCATGCAGATTCCTGAACCTTTCAGGCATGAGAACGGAAGTCTCCTGGGGAATCCAGCCAGTCCAAGAAGAAAGACCTGAAGACACTGGCACCATGAAGTCCCCTTCGGCTGCCACTTTGGCTCTGAGCCCACATGCTCCCAACCTTACACTTGGCCTTCCAACCTGCTTGTCTCGGTCCCCATTCATCATGAGCGGACAGCCAGGCGTGTCCAGGGATCTGAGGAAGCATTCCAGTATGGAAAACAGACCCAAACAGAAAACAGCAACTTGGGGAAATTGACTCTATAGGGAAAAGAAAACTTGCAAAACAAACAGTCCAGAATGTTCTCAGAGAGAACAGATTGTATCCCTGAAACAAGAACAGTACACTGCTAAAAGGAACTTCTGAAGAACTCTTCCATCTCTTTTTGAGCTCTTGGAGGTGGAAGATAGGGTGGTAGAAATCTTGCAGAAGGAACAAAAAGATAAAAGATATGGAAAACAGAAGGAGACACAGAGGAAATTGGGGAAGTGGCCAAAGAAGAACCTTCCAACAGAGAGTTCTGGGAGGGAAGATCCAAGCAGAGGGGGGATTTGTTCGAAATCATCTGAAGGAGACAATTTCCTATGAAGACCCCAATTAAAAGACTTGAGCCTGGGCTGGGCAGAGGGTGACAGGTTGAAGGCAGGTCCAGGACTGGGCTGTGGGGACCCACCCAGAGTCCTCTGGAACCTGCTCAGCCCACAGACCCTGCATACTTTCCCTTGCTCAGCCAGTCCCCAACCCAATTCCATGCTCAAGCTCCCCCCTCCCCCCCCCCACCTGCTCAAAAACCCTCCATGGCTCCCCAGTACCAGACTCAGGAGTTGTTGCATGTCACCACCCTGCAGGGGATTCCAAAGCCCCTCCTGGGGCTTCTCCCAACACCTTGGGTGGGGTCTTCCCCTTCCTTAGCTGCACTCCAGAATTCCCACCTGCCTTCCTTCAGCAGCATGGCATGTTTTTTAAATTTTTTGCAACAAGATCAGAGCAGCACACCCGTCCACACTGTCCATCCTGAAGAAGCCCCCCAGGCTAGAGAGCGTCTGAAACCCCGACTCACTCCTTCCCGATGATGCGCAAGGTGCGTCACACACGGGGCCTGCGTGAGGCAGCTGCGTGGTCGGCTGCACGCCAGCATATTGGCGTCACACCTGGGTCTGTCTCACTAGGCCACATGACACACAAAATTCCTGTTCATGTTACATGAGAATTGTCCCTCACCTCTCACCAGGCGTTTGGGGCTGCAATACACACAATGGCTAAGAAGAGAGGAAAAAAATAAGTGGTCAACACTCCTGAAAGATGCCCTGCCTCACAAGAGATGACAGGAAGATTTGAACTAAAACAAACAGGAGCTACCACGCCATACACCCCGGCTGAGGGAGTCAGAGGCCATGAGGTACAAACCAGGGTGTGGCTTGAGAGCTGCGTGCCACCCCGGGACGCCTGCGTTGGCATGGCCACGTTGGGGAGTACCTTGGCAGCACCTGGAACGGGCGACCCCATGGCCGGCAGGTCCCTTAGGGGCACATCCCACGGAGATATTTGCCCACGGGTGCAGAAGCAGAGGTGGCGGTCACAACCTTATTTCGAACAGCTAACAGCTGGCCTGGGAATGAGTGGGTCAGCTGTGCAAAGTTCCGCAGTAAATAAGAACATGAAAAATTGGGTTCTTCTTATAAGGAAAGCTCCCCAGGATGGACTTGGGGGAGGAAAAAAGAAAAAGAAAAACAGAAACCAGGTAGTGTTAAATCATGAGGCACCATTTTTTACATGTCGGGTGAGCGCTGCTCAAAAGGACTAGTGATCGGCCAGTAGCGAGGGTCTGGGCTACACTGCGTCTTTCCCCAAATTTTTATGTTCAAGTCCTAACTGCCAGGAGGGCAGAATGTGACCGTATTTGGAGAGAGGGTCTTTAAAGAGGTGGTTAAGTTCAAATGAGGTCATTAGGGGGGCCCAGATCCAACAGGACTGGTGGCCTTCCAAGAGGAATTTTTTATTTTTTTCATTATAAGAGGAAATTTAGACACAGATAGGCACAAAAGGGAGACAGACAATGGCCTGAACAAGAAGCCCGAACAGATCCTTCCCTCTTGGCCCTTGGAAGGAACCAACCCTGCTGACACCTGGCCTCCTGAACTGGGAGAGAATACACTTCTGTCACATCTTCAAGTCCCCCAGTGTTAAGTGGCACTTTGTTTTGGCAGCCACAGGACACTGCAAGGGCACATGGTGTGAACGGTGCCATCTCTTTGCTGGAGTATCTGGCATTGTTCTTCATCTTTGGGTCAATTTCCCCGAAAGGTGACCCTGGCGTGAGGACTGAGGCCGGTCATTTACCTAGGAGGTGGCTGCGATTGGATGCAGGTGGGGATGGGAGACGCGGGAGGAAGGAGCCAGGCAGGGGACACCAACGAAGTGACTCAGTGGGCAACCTGGGCTTGGTCTTGCTGGGCAGCACAGAGGGACAGCGGAGACTGACCCCGAGTAGTCCCACCCCAGAGGCGAGGGGCCGCCCACAGTCACGGCTGAGCGCTGCTCCTGGGGAGCTGGGTTGTGCTCCTGCGGGGAGGCCCTCGGGCTGGATTGCGGTGGCTGGAGGCAAAACGCAGGTGGCAGGAACCCTGATGGCTGGGCTTTGGGAGGGGCAGTAGCCACATCGGCTGCGTTATTAACAACGTGTCCCTTGATCTTCACCCAGCCATTTTTGCTTCTAGAAATTTATACTACAGACACTAGCACGTGAACCCAAAGAGGCACATGCAAGATTTATTTCAGAAAGTGCCAAGAATTAAAATACCAACAGCTTTCTTCAATGAAATGGAACAAATAATTCTAAAATTCATATGGAACCAGAAAAGACCCCGAATAGCCAAAACAATCCTGAGAAGGAGGAATCAAACAGGGGGAATTACGCTCCCTGACTTCAAGCTCTACTACAAAGCCACAGTAATCAAGACAATTTGGTACTGGCACAAAAACAGACCCACAGACCAGTGGAACAGAATTGAAAATCCAAACATTAACCCAAACACCTACAGTCAATTAATATTTGATAAAGGAGCCCTGGATATACAATGGGGAGATGACAGCCTCTTCAGCAGCTGGTGTTGGAAAAACTGGACAGCTACATGCAAGAGAATGAAACTGGACTACTGTTTAACCCCATACACAAAGGTAAACTCAAGGTGGATCAAAGACCTGAATGTAAGTCATGAAACCATAAAACTCTTAGAAAAAAACATAGGCAAAAATCTCTTGGACATAAACATGAGTGACTTCTTCATGAACATATCCCCCCGGGCAAGGGAAACAAAAGCAAAAATGAACAAATGGGACTATATCAAGTTGAAAAGCTTCTGTACAGCAAAGGACACCATTAGTAGAACAAAAAGACATCCTACAATATGGGAAAATATATTCATAAATGATGTATCTGATAAGGGGTTGACATCCAAAATATACAAAGAACTCACGCACCTTAACAAACAAAAAGCAAATAACCCAATTAAGAAATGGGCACAGGACATGAATAGACACTTCTCTAAAGAAGAAATTCAGATGGCCAACAGGCACATGAAAAAATGCTCCACATCGCTAATCATCAGAGAAATGCAGATTAAAACCACAATGAGATATCACCTCACACCAGTGAGGATGGCCAACATCCAAAACACAAACAACACCAAATGTTGGCGAGGATGTGGAGAGAGGGGAACCCTCCTACATTGCTGGTGGGAATGCAAATTAGTTCAACCATTGTGGAAAGCAGTATGGAGGTTCCTCAAAAAACTCAAAATAGAAATACCATTTGACCCAGGAATCCCACTCCTAGGAATTTACCCCAAGAATGCAGCAGCCCAGTTTGAGAAAGACAGATGCACCCCTATGTTTATTGCAGCACTATTTACAATAGCCAAGAAATGGAAGCAACCTAAGTGCCCATCAGTAGATGAATGGATTAAGAAGATGTGGTACATATACACAATGGAATATTACGCAGCAATAAGAAAGAAACAAATCCTACCATTTGCAACAACATGGATGGAGCTAGAGGGTATTATGCTCAGTGAAATAAGCCAGGCCGAAAAAGACAAGTACCAAATGATCTCACTCATATGTGGAGTATAAGAACAAAGAAAAATAAATAAATAAATAAATAAATAAATAAATGAAGGAACAAAACAGCAGCAGACTCACAGAACCCACGAATGGACTAACAGTTACCAAAGGGAAAGGGACTGGGGAGATGGGTGGGAAGGGAGGGATAAGAGGGTAAAAGGGGCATTACGATTGGCAGACATAGGGTGGGGGGGCACGGGGGGGACTGTACAGCTCAGAGAAGACAAGCAGTGATTCTCATCTCACTACGCTGATGGACAGTGACTGTGGTGGGGTTGGTGGGGGGGACCTGGTGAAGGGGGGAGTTCAATCATCACGGTATTGCTCATGTAATTGTAGGTTAATGATACTAAAATAAAATAAATTATTAAAAAAAAAAAAAGAAAGTGCCAAGAATCTCAACTCTGTCTTCAATAAAGAGGACAAAGTGACTCATGTTGCTGGAAGTTGAGACGCAGCTCAGCTTCAGGTAAAGCTGTATCTAGCGCCCCCGACGATGTCACCAAGAATCCAACTTCTCATCTCTGCTCTACTTTCCACAGTGTGAGCTTCACCTTGGGGTTGGTTCCTACCTCGCAATCACAGGATAGTCCCAGCCATCACCTGGGCTAGCAGGTGTTCCCCCAGGGCCCGTGGGAGAGAGGAAGGGCAGTTCCAGTTCTCCTTGGAAGGAGCTAGCAAATTTTTCCTGTCACAGGCCTAGATGGGGTCACATGCTCGCTTCTGCTTGTCAGGGGATGCCCTGGTGGCAGGGAGTGAGGAGTTGACTCCCTCCTCCCGGCTCAGGGGCTGACCAGAAATCAGGGTGGATGTGGGGGGGCAGCTTTGCAGCACCCAGGAGTCACTACCGTATTGGGATGGCAACACCTCACTAACCTAGCTGTCCATCACCAAGGGACGGGTGCTTCTCACCCTGCTTCCCGCCTCTGGTGGGCGGGCCCTGCAAGTCAGTCCAGCTGTGTCTTGGCCACCATGAGACTTGTGATGGCCTCATCCTCCTGCCCCTGCAGATGGCGACACTCATGCTTTAAGCCTCAGCCAGACACGGAGCAGATCACCTAGCACG
>JAQQAC010023519.1:10143498-10190022 GCA_029783875.1 Phataginus tricuspis | reverse complement strand
CCTGGCCCTGACCCCAGGCCTGGAGGGGGAGGCCTCCATCACCCTGCAGCCCAGGAACTGGCCTGGGGAGGCACCAAAGGGAAAGAACACCTTGGAAAGCCCCCCAGCCCCCCACACTGCCCTCCTGCCCAGCTCCTGCCAGCCCCGCAGGGCAGATGGCGGCAGCCCAGAGCCAGGTGTCCGTGACCTAGTGGCTCACCTTGGCAGAAAATCTTTTTGAAGACACTGGAAAAAACCAAAAACAAAACAAGACACCATTAGCTGTGAAGGAGGCGCCCCCAGTCTGTGGGACCCTTGCTGCAGGGGCCCTGTCTGAGCACGGGAGGGTGACCAGCCCCTCAGAATGTCCCCCACTGCCCCGGCCAATGGCGAGGCCGGCAGCATCCCCGAGCAGGGTCACCCTCTGGGAACCTCCTCACCCCCAGTGCCCAGGCCCCTACGCGCATCGACCTGATTCCAGAACAGGTGGCTGAGCCACCACCTGACTCCCCAGGAAAGTGAGGGTCTCCACTGGGGCCTCCAGCGGTTTGACACTCAGCACCCCCCACCTGGCTGGACTCTAATTCAACCAGACCCCTTTGGGGGTGAGTCAGGGGACTCTGGCTCTCAAAACACAGCCTGGGGGGGTTTCTGTCTGGAGTTGGCCCTCTGTTTCCCCTAACCTTCGGCTCCCATGCTCTGTGGCTGCTGGAGACACCATGGTCATGGGGACCCAGAAATACAGGCCATGAGGTGTCTGGGTCTGGCAACCTCCCCGTCCTCACTGCCCGGGTCTGCTGCATTCCCAGGACGTGCAGGCACACCTCCTGCCTGTGGACGGAACACCCAGCTCCCTGCAGGGCACTGCGCCGTGCGTCTGCCCCAGGCACAGGCATGGACACGGGCATGGGAGATGCTTGCTCAGCCACAGGCCTGCCCTTTCCCACATCTGGGAGGAGGTGGATGTTAACATCCCATTTTGTGGATGGGGAAACTGAGGCACAGAGGCTGGGGACCAGGTTGAGGAAGTGGGGAGGGCCTGGCTCACATCTGCAGTCCTCTGCTCCCCCGCAGCCGGGAGGCAGGGAGCCCCAGGGTATGACTGTCCCGCCTGGCGCTGAGCAGTGGTCACTGTCTCATTTTCAGTGGACCCTGTGGCTGCTTAACCCCAAGGAGGGAAGGAGATGGTTTCCTGAACGACGTCCCCCAAAAAGATATGTCCGTGTCCTCACCCCTCACCCCAGTACCTGTGAATGTGTCCTTATTTAGAAACACGGCCTTTTCAATGAATGCGGTGGAGGAGGTGAGGACTTAATATGGGTGAATGTTGAAACCGCTGTGTTGTTTATGTGAAACCATCGTAAGATTGTGTATCAATGATACTTTAACAACAACAAAAAGGAGAACGAAAAGACAAAACAAAACAAAACAAATATACACCTGGCCACATCACATTCTGGATTAAAATCCCCCAATGGCACACGGATTGCACTTTGAGTAAAGCCCAAATTCCCAATCATGACAAAAAAAGAAAGAAAAAGAAAAGCATGGCCTTTGCAGTGTAATTAAATGAAGATGCGGCAGCACCGGAGTTGGGCGGGCCAGGTGCCGTGAGGGGCAGCTTTACAGGGGAGAGGATGTGGGCGCCGAGGGGAAGGCGGAGAGCAGGGAACGCGCCCAGAGCCCCCAGACGCTGGAGGAGGCGAGGCAGGGTCCCCTGGCACCTCCACAGGGGCCCAGCAGGTGACACCTGGTTTCTGGCCTCTGGAGTGTGAATGAAGAAACACCTGCACTCTAAGTTGCCTGGGGCGTGGTGCTTCATGACGGCAGCCCCAGGTCACTAACAGTTTCTAAGAGGATTTTAAAGAAGCATTTTTTAAAGTCAGTTTGCTGCGCCGTCCAGGGTTCCCTGAGGAGGAGGGTGGCTGCCTGGTGGCGTCTCCACGGTGAGGACAGACGGACAGACAGTACTTACCTTGGAAGATGATTTTGGTCCGGTCCAGGGGAGCTACTGCCGTTTTGGCAAGAGCACCAGCCAGAGCCCCGGACAGAAGGGAGCCGAGGACTTCCCTGCGATCGCTCTGTAAGAACGCACACGAGCACGCGGTCAGCGGAGGGGAGAGCGCCTGTCTGCCAGGGGGCCCCGGAGGTCACCTCCCTTCCACCCGGGCCCTGGGCTTGGTGGGGCACGGGCAAGCCGCGGTGGGCCCAGGGGCCACAGAGCCTGTGGGGGACCTGGTGACAGGCACCGTCTGCGTGAAGGACCCAGTGGCTGGACCGTCCTGTGAGGCTGCGAGTTCCCGGACACAGCCAGCAACGGGACTGACTCCAAAGAGAAGAATCGCTCTGGTTCTGTCCACTGCCTATGTGGGGGGGAGCCCTGAGCTAGGGTTTCAGAGCAAAGTCAAGATGAGGGTCCTTGTGTCTGGGGATCGGGCAGGGCATGTCAGGTGGGCAGATCCTGACTGTATCACTGTGCCCCCTTTCCACAACTTTCTATCAGGACTTGAGGGGCCAGTGGCTCTTCATCCAATCCAAGGGTGACAGTCGTGGAGGGTGATGGTCATGGAGGCTGACCCGTATCTCAAGGCCAACCTGGGAGCCAGCACGCTCCTCTCCTCTAGAGGCTTCCCAGGAGGAGCCGTGCTGTGTGTGGCGGTGGGGGGGGGGAGGCCTTAGATTAGACGGGGAGGAAGGGAACACTCAGTGGGAAGGAGCAGCGCCCCGGGGGACCACAAGGCCGGGATGGCTGACACAGGGAAGGGGACGGGCCCCTCAGAGCTGGACAAGGAGGCCGGTCTTTGGAGAAGCATGGAGGTGGACGGGCTATTCTAGCTGTAAGCAGAGAAGAGGCAGCTTCTGCAGAAACCAAGGATGGAGATGGCAGAGGTCAGGACCAGGGGAAGGATGTGGGGGATTTGGACGGTACAAATGCAGCCTGGGACCAAGTTGGCATGTGGGGCCCACGGGGCCTCTTAAGTTTGCTCAGCTCAGCAGGTAGCTTGGAGTGAAGGGCTGGGCCCCATCCTGACTGCAGTGACCACATGGCCTCTCACACGCTGACTCCCAGATGGTCTCCTGACTGTCCCAGGCACTTCCAGGCGCCGTGGCACCCTGCGGCCTGGCCCCTGCCCTGGTGCCCCCTCCACCGGCCCAGCTCATCCCTCTTTTAAGGAACCAATTCCCAGGGCAGCAGTGTCTCCCCTCCTTAGTGTCTAACAGGGAGCTTCTCCGTGGGATTCCATCTTCCTCTCAGGGTCCCGTCACTGGGGACCCCTGCCTTTTCTGGGTCCCCCAGCAGGGTTTTGGATGTGTGGTCCCATTGGCTTTTACGGGCATGGACATCATTACATCAGATGCTGGAAGGCTCAGTGGTGAGCCTGGCACTGGCTCTGAGGTCCCATGGGCCCCTGCCTCAGTTTCTTCTCTGTGAATCTATGTGGTGACTGCTCACCTCGAGGGCCACTGGAAAGAGAGGGAATGCCCCACAACAGCCCACGCGCTCCGTTGGCACTAGAGGTGGAGCCAGTGTCCCTTCCATCTCCCTCTCCCTCTCCTGTGCTTATGACGAACAGCCCAGTGCTGCGTGTCGGGAACTAGCATGGCCGTACACCCTAACTTGTGATGTTGGGCTCTAGGGACACACTGTGAACCCACGTGCCACGGGCTCAAAGGTGGAGGAGGCTGCCACCACCTTTGGCTAATGCTTCCAGTGATGCTTAAATGACCGCAGCTGTTTTATTCTTTTTTTTTTGGTTTATTCTTTAAAGAGCTCAGCATAGCCGTTCCAAACGGTCAAATCCTCCATTATCTATCGTATGGAGCAGTCTGGAAACTGAGAACGAGGCAGACAGCCCAGTAGGAAGTGGGGGATCCACAGGGGCTGTGAGTACCATGCGAAGATGCTTGGCTCTTTCAGCAGAGAAACCCAGTGCCGTGTGTCCCAGGGCACAGTGGGCACCACAGCGGCCTCCTGCAGGGCATGTCCACCTGGTGGGTCCATGCAGCTGGCCAGCAGAGGGGGCCACACCTCTCCCATGCTCTTGGGGAGGCTGGTGGATCTGCTCCTGCCCTGGGGCTTGGCCCACCCCCCACCCCCTGGCGGAGGGATGTGGCCCTGAGAACCCACCCTCCCTGGTCCTTGCTGGGTGGCTTGGAACTCGGGGAAAAGTCAGGAAGGCCAGATGGTGACAGCCTTTGACCCTATGAACTTTGAGAACTGCCCACTGGCGCCTGAGCCAGGCGGGGAGTGAAGACAGCTCTCTGCATGGGGCCGGGTCATCTGTGTACCAGGTCAGCGGGAGAATTTCTACGGGCTTCTGTGGCGAACAAAGACAGGGCTGAAGCAATTTCTGATTTATTTCAGAGGTAATATGGCTTGTCTTCAATTGAAGGGATGAACTCAGAGCTGAGAGCAAGCCCCTCCTCCAGGGCTGGCCGGGCCTCTGGCTAATCTTTCAGAGCGTAAATTACAGAAGGGCTCAAGGTCCCCTTTTGATCTGGGCGGGATTTTGGCCTCCTGCCAAGTGACTGGGCTGGGTCCGTATCACAAACCAGCACGCGGCTTCCCATCGGGGCCTCAAAGTGCACAGAAGAGGGTGCCCAGGGGAAGGCCCATCGGGGAGGCCAGGGTACTTGCCTTTGAGGAGACGGACGAGGGCAGGACGGGCTCGGCATCCTCGCGCAAACGCACCGTGCCTTCCTTCACACCATTACCCATTCCAGGCCTGCTGGACAGCGGGAGGCTCGGGCCTGCGGAGCGAGGGGGGATCGGTGAGAGCCCGTGAGAGTCGCCTGAAGCCAGAACCGACCTGCTCTTCCTAACTGCCTTCCCTCTCCCTGCAGGGGAAGGGCACAGGGACCCAGATGCCACAGCCCCTAGCACCGAATGCTTAATCATTTACAAAAGCCCTTCTGATCAGCGTTTTATTTGGTCATCACAAACAGGCTTCTGAGCCATCCATTTTTTAAACTTGGTGCCTAAAGGGCAGATGGGCTCAGAGAGGTCAAGCCACCGCCTGGAGGTCACACAGCAGGATGTGGGGGTTTGGCAGGCTGTGGGGCTCCAGGGGCCCCACCTGCCCAGAGCCAACCCCCTGCTGGGCTTTTGTCGGCTTGGAGGAGTATCCATTCCATGGAATCACTCTCAGAAAATGAGATCTTTTCCCCACTGCAAGGCGGCCTATTTCCCACCAAGCTTACAGTAAAAGGTCCTCATACTGAGGATTCTGCCCTGGAAACCTGTCTTTAACCTCCTGGTGGGCACCCGCACACAGCTCAGAAAAACCACAGGAGGGGTCGGGAGGAGAAAGGATGCAGGACTGGTGTCACCCAGGGGCTGACCGTGCATGTGTTCCTGCAGGTTGCGGCTCCCATAGTTTAAAATTATCCAGTAAATCAATGTGCTTTCCAGTAAAAGGATGCCTGTGATGCGGCTGTGCTCTGAGCAGCGTGGGGAAGGCCCTCTTGCCCTCGGGTCCTCCAAGGCACCCCACATCAGGGCTGGTGTGCGAGACCCTAGAAAGTACATGCAGGATTCTGCTCTACGTGCCTGCCACTGACTGTTTCCTGCCTCAAACAGGTCCCGGTCCTGGGAGAACAGTAGCTTCTCAAACGGGCTGGGAAAGGAGGGGCCCTCCCAGGGCTCCCTGAAGAGCAGGCGGGCAGCCAAAGCCTGGCACAGCGGGGCGAGGTGGACCAAAGGGCTCCCGGGGGCCACGGCAGGGACCCTGTGAGCCACGAAATCAATAAAGCACTGGGTTATAACTCAAAGTATAAAATATCCACAAGTCCACACTGATATGAATGAATGACTGAATAGATAAATATATGGAGAAGAGACAAATCTCTGCCAGAGGAATCTCCAATAATTTGTGCTCGGGAGGAGGGGAAGCAGGACTCCCCACGTGTCAGGTGTGGGCTGCGCATGCTGACTTCCTCCCAAAGGGTGCGGCATGGAAGGCAGAAGACAGCGATGTCACAGGGGAGATGCCTGACAGCCACTAACTCGGCCAGGTGACCAAGGCCAACACCACGAGGGAAAACCATGCCGATGGCATGTGCCCTGCACACAGTGGGATGAGGAGGGCGCTTCCCCTCTGTGGTCCCCTGACACCCGCCGGCCCAGTCCCACCGTGAGAAAACACCGGGTGAATCCCACCTGAGGGAATGCCACATGGGATCCAGGGGCAGAGAAAGGGCATTAGGGGAAACTGAGGAAATCTGCATAAACTAAGGGCTTTAGTTAGTGGTAACGTCTCAGTATTGGTTCACCAACTGTGACAAGTGTACCACAGCAACGGAAGATGGTAATAATGAGGAAACTGGCTGTGCGGGTGGAGGGGAACTCTGTGTTACCTTTGCAGTTTTTCTAGAAATCTAAAACTGCTCATAAACAAAGGAGCAAAGAAAAGCTAGGCTCAGCGATCTCTTCAGGCTGGTTGCTGGGGTGTCACCTGTGGCTCAGCATTGCCCCCAACATGCTGGACCCCGGGGGACTGTTCTCACAGACGTGGGTGGGGCAGTCTTTCTGCGGTGGGTCAGGCAGCTTGCCAAGTGTGGACACCTTCTGCAGAACTGCCCTCCCAGAAAGGATCAGCCCTTTGAATGCCGGCCTCAGGCAGATCCAAGCTGGCCTCGCCCGCCCTCCTTCCCTCCGGCTCGCCCAGCTCCTGGTGTCCCCACCAGGCAGGGGTACTCAGCGTGGAGGCCGCGCAGGCCCAGGCAGGGAGCTGCCTCTGGAGCCCACTGGCCCTTTCTTCACTCGGTCGCCCAGGTCCAGGACCTGCTGCGGGACCCCAGTGCAGACAGCTGAGTGCAGGGGCTGCAGACAGAAATGTGTCGCCACATGAACCCACGCAGGCCCACAGGAGCAGGTCCCTGCAGGTGGTAGGGTGCTGAGGCACATCTTGGGGAAGGTGCCCGCAGGGGGCTCAGGGAACTAAGTATTATGTTTCACATAGTGGACTTCTACTTAAAATGTCATTTATTAGAAGGATTCCTCTATTTAAAAGAGAGTTTAAGATTCACTACTCTCCTGAGTCCACATTAGTCCCGACCTTGAGTCCAGGCTTACTGTGCACAGAGCACAGTGTGCAGTCGTTTACCTGGCCCCCAAAAGACACGTCCCCCTGGGAACTGGGACCTTATCTGGGAAAACGGCCTTTGCAGGTGCCATTAGTTAAGAGGAGGTCATCAAGGGGCAGGAGGCCCTACACCAAGGACAGGTGACTTCACAGGATGAGGAGAAACGATACAAAACACCCACGGGGATCAGCCGTGTGGGGAGGGCGGTCGGGACTGGGGTGATGGGGCCTCAGGCCGCGTATGCCCAGGGCCCCGGAAGCTGGAGGAAGCCAGACAGTCTCCCTGCTTAGAGCTTTCAGAGGGAATGAGGCTAAACACTTCCGTTTCGGACTTCCAACCTCCAGAATCAGGCGAGACTAAAATCCTGTGGCTTCAGCCACCAGTTTGTGGCAACTGGTTCCGGCAGACAGGAAACTAAGCCTCAGGGCCCTTCCCAGGGGAGGCGCTGAGGGCCGGACCGGCCACTCCCCCACCGCAGCAGCACACTCTCTCCCGGGAGCCGCCCCCACCAGGGCCCCGCGCCTCCGGGCGCACCCCGGACGGCAGGGGGAGAGGAGGATCTTGCCGTGGGGGATGAGGTGGAGGGAGGGGTGCCTCAGGATTTTGTCCCTCGGGCCAAGGGCTACTTTCTCTAAGAAATAAAAAGCCTGTTGCTCCTTTAAATCAGTAAAAAACAACCCAAGACAAAAAAAAAGCGAAGACACAGCCAGGCCACCAGGAAGGAAACAATGTAAGAACAGGACAGGGACGCCGACTGCACCCATGACTGAGAAATGCAGGGGCACCGAGCTTCGGGAACCTCATCTGGAGTGCAGCCGTGATGAGACGGGGTGGCAGGTGGGGCGCCCAGGGTAGCATCTCTGCGGGGGATCTGGCACATGACCTGGAATGTGTGCTGAGCCCCTGACAAGTGTGCACTGTGACTCAGGGGCTGGGGAGGCTACTCCAGGTCTGGAAGGGAAGTTGCAGGGAGAGAGGGACAGAGAGACGGTCACTCACACTCCGGTCCCCATGGGAGAATGCTACCCAGGGGTAAAGCTACCTGGATCTGGCGGGACGCCATCCAGATGCAAAGACCAGAGGTGGCCCAGGTGTTGAGTGTGCCGTCCTCAGTGCTGGGGACTTGCCAGATAAGGAAGGGGCCTAGGGCAGAGGCCAGTCACTGACTCATTAATAACAGAGCGAGGACACACACCACACGTGGCCACTTCCTGCCCCCTCCAGCACTCAGGGACCCCTCCACACTCCCCCCAGAACTGCCATTATGATTTTAAACCCACTGCTGCCTCAGGGAGGTCCCCACCTCACTGAATTGGGCTCCCCACTGCTCTGTACTGGACAGGATGGTCACCAGGGGCCCTCCACTGGCTGGGGCTTCTCTGCACCCTAGCCCACCAGGTCAGGCCCAAGACCTGAATGTCACTTCACCTCTCTCTTGGGGTCTGGGGCTCCTCCTCCGTCAAGTGGTGACCAACAGTCTGGAGCGCAGAGGCCTCAGCTGGCCCCAGGGGGGCTTCCTCAGTCCCACTGGCAGCCCTGCCACCCCCCCTCTCTCCACAGCCAGAGGCTGGCTCTGCACAAAGTGGACAACAGGACAGGGTGTCAACAGCCAAGCCTTCTTTCATCTCTACCCTACTTTGTTTCTCCTTCCAGGATGCTGGTGATACTGAACTGCTTTCCTTCTCTTTATTAGCTGACCAGTGATTTTCTTTTTAGAAATTTTTGACTGTAACCTACATTAAGAAATACATTTTACATCATATGCTCACTTACACTCACACACACTCATGCCTGCTGCAGGCCCTAACAGGCAAGTTCCAGGGAGGATCAGGCCTTTTGTACGCCATTTGCTCTGCCACCTCCCACCTCACCTCCCCTGCCCTCTATTTAATTTCCATAAAGCTGATCTAACCAACTAAACTGATTTCATGAATCAACAGCAGACTGAAGGAACACCATGTTATGGGCTGTGACTTAAGAGCTGGTCTTCATCTCTCTATATTTTTGTATCTTATATATAAAATATAGTTGACACTGAACATGAGGGTTGAGGCAACCACTCCCTGCAGAGTAGAAAATCTGCATATAACTGACTCTCCTAAGACTTAACCACTAATCCTACTAACAACAGGAAGCCTTACTGATGAGATAAACAGTCCATGAACACATTTTTGTATGTTCTGTGTGTTATATACTGTGTTCTTACAATAAAGCTAGAGAAAAAAAGCTTTTCCAAATTGTTCCAAATCTCCAAAAAATGTTTCCATATATTTATTGAAAAAAAATTCCCATATGAGGGAACCTGAGTTCAAATGCACATTGTTCAAGGGTCAAGTGTAGTATATATACACACACACACACATATATATATGTATATGCATATGTGTACATATTTTACATTATATACAAATATATGTGTATATACACAAACTTATACATACACATTTAATGCTCTAATCTCAGAGTTAAATCCTAATTTCCTTTTAAGGCAGTGATATAAAGTGTCCTTCAGTGATTACAAAATGTTCTAAAGTAGAGTAAGTTAGAAGAGAATTCTAGACCAGAGGGTATACAGCCCAGGGAACTGAGGGAGGTGGTCCCCAGGGGTTCTGGAGGATTGGGGCCCTGAGCTGATGGACAGAGAAGCCAAGTCATGGCCAGGCACCAGGTAGGAGGGTGAGACTGGGGACACCAGTAGCTCAGGGGACACTTTTTCTCCTTGACAAACAAATGCACACCTGCCTGGGACTTGTGGGAGAAGGTGAAAGCCAGAAGGTACCTTGCAGGCATCATTTGTGGGGAGAACACAGACCTCTGATTTTACTTCAAAACCCACACTTGGTCTTCTCAAAAGTAAGTCACTCTCAAGTTCAAAGCTGTATGTATATAAAACAGTATCTGGAGGCAGGGCAGGAAGATGGAACATTAGATTAGGGCAGTTGTAAGTGTTTGCTCCTAAAAAAGCAATCTTTGTCTCACACAACGCAATATCAAAACTCAAACAAAACTGATAAAAAATGGGCAGAGGATCTGAATGGACATTTTTCCAAAGAAGACATTCAGGTGGCCAACAGATGCATGAAAAGGTGCTCAGCATCATTAATCACTGGGAAAAACAAATCAAAACTTCACTGAGATACCATCTCACACCAGCCAGAATGGCTATTATCAAACAACAAGAGGTAAGATGTAAATCACAGGTATTGGTGAGGATGTGGAGAAAAGGGAACCCTTGGGCACTGTGGGTGGGAATGTAAATTGGTGCAGCCACTATTGAAAACAGTATGCAGGTTCCTTAAAAAATTAAAAATAGAAATTATCCCCAGTAATTCCACTTCTGCGGATTCATCCAAAAGAAATGATAACTCAAAAAGGTATCTGCACCGCCATGACCATTGTGGCGTTATTTACAATAGCCAAGACATAGAAGCAACCTAAGTGTCCACTGATGGATGAATGAATAAAGAAGATGCAGTACACAGACACGATGGAATATTAGCTGTGAAAAAGAAAGAACTCCTGCCACTTGTGTCAACATGGATGGTCCCAGAGGGCACTGTGCTAAGTAAAATAAGTCACAAAGAGAAAGACAAATACCATACAATCTCACTTAAATGTGGAATGTAAAACAAAACAAAACCGAACTCATAGATATGGTTGCCAGAGGCTGGGTGGGGGCCTGGGGGTGGATGAAATGGGTGAAGAGTGTCAAAAGGTACAAATATCTAGTTATAAAGTAAATAAGTCACAGGGATGTAATGTACAGCAATGGTGACTACAGTTAGTAAGAAAGATCTTCCTTGACTTACAATGAGGTTAGGTGCTGATAAACCCATTGTTAAGGTGAAAGAGTTTTAAGATGGAAATGCCTTAAAAACACCTTAACCTACTGAGCCTAGCCTACCTTAAATGTGCACAGAATACTGACATTAGCCTAGAGCTGGGAAAAATCATTTAACACAAGGCCTGTTTTTTAATAAAGTGTTGAATATCTCATGTAACTTACTGAGTCCTGCACTGAAAGGAAAAACCAGAATGGTCGTCAGGTACAGAAGGGTTGTCAGTGCATCTGAGGCTGGGCCGCGTCCAGCGGCCACATGGAGCTGCGGCTCACTGTCTAGCAACACAAGGGGAGAGAACCGTATATCACTAACCTGGGAAAAGATAAAAATTCAGAATCCCAAGGACAGTTTCTACTGAATGCACATCACTTTTGTAACTACTGAAAAGCCAAAAAATCTAAAGTCGAACCATTTCAAAATGCAGATAGTCTGTATTTGAAAGCTGCTAAGAGAATAAATATTAAAAGCTATCATCACAAGGGAAAAATGTGTAAAACCACGTGTGGTGATGCACATAAAATAGACTTTTGGTGATCGTTTGGCAATAGGTACAAATACCGAATCACGTGTTCTACACCTGAAACTAATATAATGCAGTATGTCAGTTACACCTCAATAAAAAATTCAAAAACACACCAAAACCTTTGGGGAAGAAAGAATAATCACAGGGACAACGGTCAGCCCCCGCATGACAGTGGAACTCTGTCCCGCCACTTCTGTAGCCACTAGCCAGGGCAGCAAACCACACCCCTGCAGCCATCGGCCCCAAAGGGTCAGGACGTGGTCAGGGACCGCGGCCTCCCTACGTTTTGCTCCTGTTTCCAAATCACAACTAAGCAAAGAAAACCAAATGTGCTCCCGGAACCGGTTACACAGGACACCATTCTCACCAGCCGCCTGTGACTGCCTCCAATGGGAACATCTCCATCTTCCCTTCTCCACCATGAAGTTCCCCCTCCCCTGCCTGCCTGTGAGTCTTTGCAAAAGGCAGTGGCAACGGCTGGCCCCCTTGCTCCAGCAAGCTCTGGATAAGCAGGCTCTGTTCTCATTTGGCTGGTCTTCATTTATTTCCATAGGTCACTGAATGAATGGGGGAGAAGAGGCAGCTTTCTTGTGGCAGGATTTCAATTAACAGATGCACAGGGAATGATGGACACTGAAAGGCACCACTACGCATATGCCAATGATCCGTGGTGCCACCCAGCACCATGGGTGGGCGGATGCTAACATGAGGGGGTGAAAATAAAGGCACTTGGAGATACTGCAGGTTCTGATCCAGACCACCACCCTAACAAAGCGAATATTGCAAACCAGTCAAATCAACGTTTTGGTTTCCCAGTGCATATAAGTTAGGTTTACACTATACTGTAGTCTACGAAGCGTGCAATAGCATGACATCTGAAAAAACAGTGAACATAAGAAGATGTGGTACATATACACAATGGAATATTATTCAGCCATAAGAAGAAAACAAATCCTATCATTTGCAACGACATGGATGGAGCTAGAGGGTATTATGCTCAGTGAAATAACCAAGTGGAAAAAGACAAGTATCAAATGATTTCACTCATATGAGGAGTATAAGAACAAAGAACAACAACAACAATAACAAAAAAAAAAAAGCTGAAGGAACAAAACAGCAGCAGACTCACAGAACCCAAGAACGGACTAATAGTTACCAAAGGGAAAGGGACTGGGGACAATGGGTGGGAAGGGAGAGACAAGGGGGAAAAAGGGGCATTATGATTAGCAGACATGATATAGGGGGGGCACGGGGAGGGCTGTACAACTCAGAGAAGACAAGTAGTGACTCTATAGCATCTCACTACGCTGATGGACAGTGACTGTAATGGGGTTGGTGGGGGGGACCTGATGAAGTGGGGAGTTTAGTAACCATAATGTTGCACATGTAACTAGATTAATGATACCAAAATAAAAAACAAAACGTAACAGTGAACATATGTTAATTAAAAAATACTTTATTGCTAAAAGATGCTATCTATCATCTGAATTTCCAGTGAGTCAATCACTGATCACAGATCAACATAACAAATAACGGAAAAGGCTGAAATACTGGGAAAATTACCAAAATGCGATGCAGAGACACAAAGGGAGCAAGCACTGTTGGAAAAAGGGCACCAACAGACTTGCTTGAGTGCAGGGTTGCCCCAGGCCTTCAATTTGTCAAGAATACAGTATCTGCAAAGCGCAGTAAAATGGGGTGTGCCTATACAATGCAAAACAGGGCATCTGTGTGGTCTCTGAGCATCTCCCTATGGGACACTTTGCAATTTCTCAGGGCAGAGGAACCTGGCAGACCCTGCCGTGCCCCAGTGGTCAAGGCCAACGCCACCAGCGATGGGACATGTCTACAGCTTGTGCTCCGGACAGAAGCACCGGGGAGGACGCAATGTCACTGCTGTGATTCCTGCCAAAGACGCATCCCCCCCACCCACCATTTTAACCACAAGCAAACACTGTGGCTTGCCCACGCCGAGGGACACTCCACAAAATGACAGCAGTCCTCAGCAGATGTGAAAAGGCCAAGCAACTGTCACAGACCAGGGGAGACCTAGAGACACAATGACTAGATGCAATGCGGGGATCTGGACCAGCATGAGGATGGCAGCAGGAAAGCCAGGGGTATCTGACCTGGATCTGAATTTGGTGCGGGGAGGGCTTCCCAGCATGCAATCAACATGAATTTCCTGGCTCAGATAACTGTGCTGCTTGAGAGGCGAACACGGGGAGCAGCAGGGTGAAGGGTGTTCAGGAACTCTTGAGTATTTCTGTCACCTTCCTGTAGAATCGAAATGGGCTTCCTGTAGGTCTAAAATGATTTCCAAATAAAAAGCTAAAAAATAAAATGCCTTGAGGCACCCATGAGCTTCTGGAACGTGCCAGAGGTTCAAGAGAAGCACTTTTGGGTGGCTGTGGCTACCGAGGGCTGGCCGTGACCTGGCACCTTGCAGTCCGGTCGGTGCTTCCAAGCTAGGCACTTGGGGTCTCGGGCTGGGAAGGGGCGATGGTAGCCATGGGGAGCTCTGTGCCAGGGATGGGTGCTGCCTAGTTTGCTGGGAGGCCAGTGTCCACCCTGTCCTTGGCCTGGGTGTCAGGGGCCAGCAGCTTAGAAACACAACGGCAGCTACTGTTGGTTACAACCCACTGCCCCTGTGTTCTCTAACCCAGCCAGCCTCACCCAATGACTACGGACGGGGACTGCTTTATAGATGGGGAAGCTGAGGCGGTGTGAGTCCTTGCCAGAGACCGCCACGGTAATGATCACTGGGGGTCATGGTCGCTGGTTTACCTATCTCCCCACTGTGCTAGTGAGACATGGAGAGGCTTGGTCGGACCAAGGGCAGAGGGAATTCCAGCCGTGAGAATGGATTCCAAAGTCTATGCCTGTCCTCCTCCTCAGAGCACCGCTCCTAGCCAGCTTAACATCATTTTGCCCAAAATGATTCTCCTAGAAAGCTATGCGCAGTGCACCAGAGGCAGAGGCAAGGGTCTGGCTGCACTCAGTCGTCTCCCGGAGGAAAACGGCAAAGCCAAGCAGAACACAAACACCCTGCTCACAGAAGCATCGCAGAGCTAGAGACAGTATGGACTCCTTGCCTGTGATCCGAGGGGCCCAGGAGGTGAGCCTGGAGGAGCTCAGCTGAGCATTCATCAGGGACAGAAGCCAGAGTCTGCCCAGCCACGGTGGGGACCCCTGGTAACTAGTCCCAACTGGGCTGGCCATGTGTGGGAGGAAGCCCTGAGGGAGCAGGGCCTGGTGTCTGGGGGCCTGAGAACTTCAGTCTTGAACTTGGAAGAAGGTGGCCCTGGCCTGCTGGCTCCTGCACGCCTGGAAGAAGCCAGCGGGAATCGTGTCTACGAGAAGATAATCCCCTGGGCTTTGCATGGTTTAAAAAATCAAATATCCTGGACCCAACCTAAGATAACAGGTCACGCAAGGAGAACAGATGTTGCATGTGTGGAGGAGAGACCCACACTTGGACACTGGGCAGAGACTGTGTTTGAAAACGCTGGTGACTCAGGAGGAGCCCAGGCTGCCCCACCATCGGGACTGGGGCCTCACAGGGAGTGTTCCTCAGTGCCTCTGGGCTCCGGCTCCGAGCCACAGGGGCAGATTAGGGACAGGGGACGCTGACCCATGCTGGGACCTGGTAAGAGAAAAACAGGAGGTGGGGGCCTCTTAAGGCCCCCAGATCTGAGGAGGGAGCTTGGCAGTGGTGCTGGCGGCACCGGGCGCCTGGGCTGACCTATTGGCAAAACTGCCATTAATCCTGTTCCAATGTGCCCTTCAGAACTCCAGGCATTATTCCATTTCATCAGTTACTCCCCAAATCTCCCTTCTGTGTCCCACGATCCTGCCCTTGAGCCACCTCCCCAGCCCTCTGGCCTAGTGAGGCCCCCGCCCCCAGCTGGGGCTGTTGGGTGTGTGTGCTCACACCAGGTCAGTACAGCCTCGTGGGCACCCACTTCAGACTCTGGGCTGAAACAAAACGCTCGACTCATGTGCTGCTGCAGTGTTTCGCCGCAGGCCATGACCCCAAGACGTCTTCTGCCCACTGGAAGTGGAGGTGGAGACCATGTGGACAATGCAGAGGTCGGGTGGGCTTAAGGGACAGCCACCAGTCTGTACCTCTGGGTGGCGTGGGCATGGTATGGGGCGGGCCGGACGCACCTGAGCCTGGGCCTTGCTGTGCCCATGTCCTTTGTGCTCCCTCCCTGCGCCACTCTGGCCCACGTGACTGCCCAGCCTTCCAAAGGGGACACAGGGTTGCCTGGTGGCCGGGCAGTGGCCATCACGAGGTCCTTATGAGAGGGAGGCCAGCGGTCAGAGGAGATGTGACCACAGAGGCAGGTTTCAGAGAGATTTGAAGGTGCTGCCCTGCTGGGTGTGGAGATGGAGGAAGGGGCCACAGGCTGAAGCATGCAGGTGGCCTCTAGAAGCCAGAGAGGGGCGAGGAAAAGGGATTCTCTTCAGAAGGAACACAGCCCTGCAGACTGATTTTAGACTTCTGAGCTCTAGAAACTAAAGATGATAAACTTGTGCTGCTTTCGGCCTCAGGGTGTGTGGCAGTTTGTCCCAGCAACCACAGGACACTGACACCAGCTGTCAAGAGGAGGAAAGGCAGCTTGGCTCAAGACCTGGTGGCCAGCTGTCCTCCCTAATGGGCGGTGCCAGAGCAGCAGGTGAGGTGGAATAAACAGGGAGGGGGCAGGAAGTTGGCAGGTGCTGAGTTCAGGCAGTGAGACAGGAAGTGCAAAGGCCCCGGGGCAGGGACGAGCTGGTGAGAGAGACAGTGGAGGACACTGTGGCTTGAGAGAGGCAGGGGTCACTCTGGGCTACCGTGGAAGATGGGGAGCTAGGCAGGGCGGCCAGGGAGGACACCTGTGGTATCACTCAGGTGAAGAGGGTCTGACGTTGGGAAGCAGAGGGGGACGTAAGCCCGCCCATGTTCTGCCTGACACTTGGGGGAAGTAGGGCTGTTTCCTGGGAAGGGGTGGCTCAGGTGGGGCCAATGGGGGAAGAGGCCCTCAGAGTGGGTGGCCCCTATTTGAGGACCCCATCCTCAGTGGCAGTCTCATCCATGTCCCTGAAAGGGGAAGGGGGTCCTTGCCTATCTCCCACCCCATGCTTACTAAATGAGAACAGGTGCACAGGACTTCTGGTGGGACCATGTGGTCCCAACATGCCACCAGGAAGAATAAGAAGATGAAACATACAGGGAGGCTAAATTTAACTGACAGCAGAGCCAGCCAATCAGCACCGGACACCAGCCACATAGGTCCCGTCTGGGTGCCGATTCCTCTGGTCTACTCCGTGTTCTGATGCATCACCCCTGCCCTGCCAGGCTATGGTTCAGAGCCACACCCTGAGCCCCCGACACCTGTCAGGATGCATCTCCTGTGCAGTCAGGAAGGCAGAGTCACAGCTCAAGGCTGGTTTTGCCCTTCACCAGGTGAGCACCCTTGGGCCAGTGCCCCACCTCCTGGGGCAGGGGGCTTCCTGACTGGTGAGCTGGGCTCAGTGTACCCCGCTGGAGCAAGCAAGCCTCAACACAGGCCAGGTTCTCCCGACTCCATCTGCCAAGGTCTGTCTGTTCCCCCCGAGAGCCTGAAGCTCTCATGTCTGGGGAATGGGAGACGGTGTGGCCGCTGCGGAAATCAGTCTGCAGGGTCCTCAAACATGGGGTTACTGCATGACCCAGCCATCTTGCTACAAGGAACACACCAAACAGAACACAGGTGTTCACATCAGTCCTTGTACACACATACCCACAGCAGAGCTAGTCACAATGCCCAAAAGGTGGAAACAACCCAAAGGCCCGTCGGCAGATACACGGATAAACACAACGTGGCTTGTCCACACAGCGGACTATTACTCAGCCATGGCGAAGCCTCACTCATGCTATAATGTGGATGAACCTCGAAAACATGGTGAGTGCGAGAAGCCAGACACAAAAGGCCACGGAGTATGTGATCCCATGTATATGAAACGTCCAGAACAGGCAAATCCATAGAGACAGAAGCAGAATGCCAGAGGCGGGAGAGGGGTGTGGGGAGGGCAGGGTTTCCTTTTGGGGTGATAAGAATGTTCCTTTTGAAGTGATGGTTGCACAACGTGGTGATTACACTAAATGCCACTAAATTATATACTTTAAAATGGTAAGTTTTAAGTTATGTGTATTTTGTACAAGAAACCTTCCCTGGGCCCCCTCTTGCCCTGGGAGGCCTATCTCTGCTCCAGCAGGATCTGGGGGTGGTAGGAGACACCCTTTCCTCATTAACCTGCCCTCCCTACTGGGTTATTCTGAGTCAGATTAACTGCGTGTCGGCTGTGCACATGCTCTGGAGGGGGCAGCCCCACCGAAGGGGCAGGATACTCACACGGGGATGACAGAGCAGAGAGCCTGCGGAGGGAGCAGGGGTCAGCCCTGGGATCTGGGGAGGCTTCCAGAGGAGTGCAAAGGGGGGAGGTGGTGGGAAGGAGCCCCCCAGGCAGTTGAGAGCAACAAGGAGGATGTCCCAGGCTGCAGCGAGCTCAGGCTGGTCAGGAAAGGTAGGCTAAGTGCTCTTAGGAAAGCACAAGGCACCCACCCCACACTACTGCTGGGTCTCCCTCCTCCTCCACCTCCAAACCTCAGCACGCATCCCATCCCAGTCAAGACCCTTCCCTGCATGCCGCCCCCAGGCCTCTCCTCGGTGGTCCAGACCCTGGGACTGCACTGGGGTCACCGGGGTCTCTGAACACCTGCCCGGCAGTACATCCAACTCACAGTAATGACAAGCACCCTCTGCGGACACAACCCAGCTGGCCACCCCCAGGGGAATTTGGAGTTCTTGGGGGTGGTGCAGTCACACAGCCGGTGCCTCACGACAGGACCAGTGCTGCAGCTGGCGGCATCAGAGACGGATGTCACAGACTCGACAGGGCAGAGCAGACCGTGCCAGGGGACCCCGTCGAAGTAAAGCCCAGGCAAAGCCAAACAACATGGCCCGTCCACACAGCAGTGTTATTCCGCTTCAAAGAGAAAGGAAGTCCTGACACATGCCACAACTCAGACACACCTTGAGGACATGATGCTTAGTGAAATAAGCCAGACAAAGGACAGATACTGCGTGACTGCACTCACATACGGTCCCCGCCTCACAGGGACAAGAAGTACATGATGGGGACAAGGGCCTGGGGCAGGGGATGGGAGTCAGTGTCTAATGGGACAAAGTTTCAGTTTGGGAAGGTGGGAAGTTCTGGAGATGGACAACAGTGGTTTCTGCACAACCGTGTGGATGCACGTAATGCCACTGAACTGTACACTGAGAAATGGGGAAGGTGGCACATTTTGAGTTGTGTATGTGTTTTATCACAATTAAAAAAAAAGTTCAAGCACAGACAAAAAGCTTCAGTGGTGCTAAAGATCGGAATGCGGTTTCCTGGAAGCAACCTAAGTGTCCATCAGTAGATGAGTGGATAAAGGAGAGGTGGTACATATACACAATGGAATGTTATTCTGCCGTAAAGAAGAAAGAAATTCTGCCATTTGTGACAATCTGGATGGACCCAAAGAGTTTTATGCTCAGTGAAATAAGCCAGGTGGAGAAAGACAAATACCATACAACTTCACTTATTTGTGAAATCTAAAAACAAACCTAAGTGAATAAAATAGCAGTAGACTCACACACACTGAGATGTGACTGCTGGTTACCACAGGGAGGGGTTGAGATGGGCAGGTGGGGAGAGGGACAGAGGCACAAAATCTCAACCTGACGTTGGTCACAGGGTGACAGTGCAGCAAGGAGGATACAGCCGATGATTCTGTAACATGAGAACATTCTACACTTCTCCCTATGCAGACAGAAGAGTAACTGCCCTAGTAGGGGTGAGGGTTTAATGATATGGGTCACTGGTGAACCACTGTGTTGTATACTCGGAACTAGTATAAGACTGTACATCAATGATTTCAATAAAAAAAAAAGAAGGAAAAAAGAGCGGGGTTGCCTCTGGGGGCATGACAGGGAGGGGGTGCAGAGAGGCCAGTGGGGGCTTGAAATGCTCTATACCTCGATCAGATTTAAACCTGAATGCTCACACAAAAATTCCCTGAGGTGTACACTTAGGAATTCCTTAGCTATGCTGCAATAAAACTATTTTAAACAGTAAAAAAACAACAACAACAAAAAAACGCCAAAGCCCCAAACCTGCCCAGCCCGCCCCAGGCCCACTGACGCTGAGCTGCAGATGGAGTTCCTAACTCCCAGGGGCCTCGAGGGGCATTGCGGGTGTGGGGACAACAACAAGCATTGTTCTCTGCTGCCTGCCTTCCTCGTCACCTGTGCCGGCTGATGGCTTTGGCAATGACAGAACCAGTTAAGCTAGGAGGAGCTGGTCAAGCTGCTGGATGGCCACGCCCTTCTGGAGAGACTCCCCTGGGTGGCCTCTGAGAGGGGTGCTGACCCTCCTCTCAACTCTAAGGTGACCTGGAGACCTACTCGGGCCATGGGAACTCATGCCCCTGGCTCTGGGGAGCCCAGCCCAAGACTGAGAGTTTTGAGGGAGCCACTGAGCCAGAGAAGCCCTCTTTCTCTGAGCAGGGTACACAGAGTCCAGGCCAGGTGGGGGAGGGTGATGTCTGCAGACTCGGGGTGTCCTGTGACCCACTGATGCCAGAAGCACATGACTTTTCCATTCTGGAGCCCATGAAGCCCCCTTTCCAGTTCAGCCAGTCGGGGGTGGGTTTCTGTCCTTGCAGCCGCCAGAGCCCACCTGTGCACTCCCTTACACCCCTCCAGCCCCGGGCTGTATTACCAACCATGGACAAGAGTCCAGCAGCCCCTAGGGGCCAAGCCTCAGCCCACTCTCTCGAGGTACCTTTGGGAGCCCCCGACCAGGGCCACCAGGTATGTGAATGTGTGGCCATGCGTTCCACCCTGTAGGAGGCGGGAAATGTTTGGACAAACGGGGGAGGGGGGGTGGTGGTTCTCAGTGGACGGAATTTACAAGAGGCACTGAACAGATCCTGTAATCTCCAGGTAAACGGAAGCCAATTAACATTCTATCTGCCTGTTGATAAAGCCTGCTTTCTTTCCAGTTAACGGGCATTAACTTCTGCTGAAGTATCTTACATAATAGCTGTTCTCTGTTAACCCTGGTCTACCGGCAGAAGCCGGTCTCTCCCCACTGCATTTGCTTCTGTCCCTGCCTTTCAGACAAACTGACCTGCAACCCTGCTCTGCAGTCTCTGTGCGTTAGACAGACAGGCATAGCTGTCTTGAAAGATCCAGAACATGCTATGGTTGGTCACTGTCCCGGGTCCTTACAGAGGGTGCTGACACCTGTCACCAGCTGCCCTTGACCTACAATAGGTGGAGGCACTTGATGATACTCATGCCCCTCCAATAAGAAGGTGCCCTTGTGTACAGCCTCACCCCAAAAGCCTTGTATATTCCCCATGCAGAGCCCAGCGCAGCGCTCACGTCTACTCCTTATTTGGTGGATGAACAAATTAATTTCCTGGACCACGTCCTGCTTTGGCTATAATCCCTCACCCCTGCCCCAACTGAACCATGCCTGGCAAACTCCTCTTCATCCTTCAAAGCCCATCCTAAATGTTCCCCAACCGTAGCTACTCTGCCAGTCACTGAGCACCCTGTGGTTTTTGCTGCACTGGGGGGGGGTGCTGCTTTCCATGTGCCACCCCCACTAGGCTGGCAGTCCCTGGAAGGCAAGGGTCTGTCTACTACCACCTGGCCCTACTGAGCAGGCCTCCCCAGTTCCCAGATATCACCAGACTACACCTGCCAACACCAGGGCCTCTGAATGGCCTGAGCTTTGGTCCTTGGCGTCCAACCCCACTTTCCTTCTTTGAGGTTCATTTCCTCACAGTGTTAAACAAAACTTGAATAGCAGCGCCCAGTTGTCCATAAAATGATGGTCATGTAGGAGGACCTGTTGTCCACCAAGCACTTGGCCATGCCGGCCCCTCTGCCCCACATGACAGGACAGGCCGGTGTAGTCCTCAGTTAGAGCAGGCAGGGCTGGCTGACCACTGCGCTCCAGGCAAAACCCCAAACCTACCTCTTCTTCAAAGCCTGGCTTCTTACTCATCCCCTTGATGGTCCAAGGCTATGTCGCCTACCCTCTCATGGCAGTGGCAGGGTATAGAATGTTCCTCCAGCTTTGAGCTGCTCCACCAGATGTTTCCAAGAACACCTGTCCCAGAATCTGGTGGACGCTTGTATACGACTCCTGAGCCCAACTCCAGGTCTGTTAAGTCAGAGCCACCATGGTGAGCTCAGGGAAGTTGCTCTTCAGATAGGACAAGGGCGAGCCACCCTGCACTGACATATTCGGCAGACAGGGTGGATCTTGGGTCAGCGTGGCTAATTAATACTTAATGAAATGTATATACTTGTTTTTTCAACTCCTTCCATGGCAAGGGGTGGCCTGGAGACGGAGCAATGGCTCTGACATTTCTTGGGAGCGCTAAGCTGGCACATTTCATCATGGAGGCCTTGCAACTGCTCACGAGGCGGGTTTCCCGTCCTGGTCCTTCTGTCACAGGTGGGGGGGCACAGGAGTCAGAGGCTGGGCTTGGGTCTACTGACTGAGCCTTGCCCATAGTGGCCTCGCCGTGAGTCCTCAATCCCCTCCCAGGACCCTCTCCTGCTCCCCAGCCCCTCGGCCTCTTCTTGGGTCTCACCACGTCCAGGCTGGCTCGTTCCCTCTGCTCACATCCCTCTATCTTCTAGCTAACTCCTTGCTGGCTTTTGGATCTTTGGGAGCCTTTCAGGCCCCCTGAATTAGCATCCCATCCCCTGCTCAGGACTGCACAGTTACAGTGTCCCAATCGCTTGGGGAGGGTCTGCTCCACGTCTGTGTCCCCTACCCTTCTGAGCCCATGTTTGTCTCCTCTGTCTCTGTCCGTGGCACACACGTTTATAGACTGTAGGACAATTGTGTCCTAAGGCTGCAAGTTAGTTCCACTCCTGGGACTAACAGTTTGTGCTGTGTGGCAGCGTTTCAGGAAGGTTTAGAAACATTTGCTACAGCAACTTGTGTGAAGGAGGACAGGGGTCTGTATCCAGGCCGACCTGGCTCCGGCACATTTCCCCTGCATGCCTTTGGGCAAAGGCTCCTGAGTCTTGGGGACCCTCCTGTAAAGCCAGGATGATCTAAGACCAAGCTCACAGTTCAGCAGGCATCACCAAGGGATGGCAAAGAACAAAACTGAGATGTGCATGTTCACTCATCCGGTCCTTGCTAGCTCTGGGCAGATGTCTCTGCCTTCCAGCAGGCAGGCAGGGGGCCATCTGAAGGGGCTGGGGCATGTGCTCCCACCCTGCCAGCCTGGTCTTGCCCTAAACTGCAGAGCTGCTGGACAAGTACTTCTTTGAATAACGTCCTGATGGAAATGTTGGCTTTGCATCTGTAGGGGTTAAATGGTGTCCCCCCAAATTCCTGTCCACCGAGAACCTCAGAAGGAGGCCATATTTGGAAGTAGGATCTTTGCAGGTTTAATGAGTTAAGGATATTCAGATGAGATCATCCTGGATTTAGTGTGTCTTCTTACGGAGACACACAGGGAAGAAGGCAGCTAGAAGCAGAGATCGGGGTGATGTGGTCACAAGCTCAGGAACCCCAATGACTGCTGGAAGTCAGCAGAAGCCATGGGAAGATACCCCCTCAGGCACTAGCCCTGTTGTCTTAGTCCATTTCGGTTGGTAACAACCCTGCAGCCTGGGTGGCCTGTAGACAAGAGGAATGTATTTCTCATGGTTCTGAAAGCTGGAAGTCCAAGGAGAAGATGCCGGCAGATTTGGTGTCTGGTGAGGGTCAGCTTCCTGGTTCATAGTTGCTGCCTTCCTGCTGTGTCCTCACATAGCAAAAAGGGCACGGCAGCTCTCTGGATCCCCTCCATAAAGGACATTAATCCCATTCATGGGGGCTCCACCCTCGTAAGCTAATCACCTCCCAGAGGTCCCACCTCCACATACCGACACACTGGGAATTAGATTTTAACAGAAACTTTAGTGGGATACAAGCATTCAGTCTATAGCACCTGACACCTTGATTTTGGCCAGCAGAATACATTTCTGTGGTCTTAAGCCACCCAGTGTGAGGAAACGAACATGCAGGAGTCAGACCACACCTCTCAGTGCTCGCCTGTCCATTGGCTAGTGACCTTTCCATGGCCCTGAGGTCACTGATTCCCTCTCTCTGGACCTCACAAGCCACCTTTCTGACAGAGCTTCAGTACAAACTGGTTTCTACTGATGTCTGCTGAGGCCCTGGGACCCAAGCACCCAGGGGCAGCACAACCACTCAGTGAAGAAGAAAAACATTGACAAGCATATTTTAAAAATAGGACAGTGACCGCGGGGGCCACTGGGGGCAACGGTTCTACTCCTTCAGCTGCCCGTTACTTTTGTTATTCTTTGTACTGTCTTTCTTTCCATGTGCATGTTATGTACTTCTTAAGAAGTATTTCATACTTAACATTAAAAATACAATGCATTTTTAAAAGGGCTGGCTTGCAAAACCCAAACAAGCTAACAGTTCAGATCATCTCAATAGTTCTAATGCCTAATTGCCAAAATAGAGAGGAACAAAAAATAGGATGACACACAGGAAAAGCCAGACCTAGTCTGATGACTCCCCCGACGTGACACCAAGAGCGGGAAATTGCCGACAACTCAAGGGAATCCCAAGACGCCTCTCCAAAAAGATGTAACACCTGACTCTTGTCTCAATCTCATCCGACATCCTCATTCTTTCGCTGGATCCAAGTTAAGGAAAAAAAAAGAAAGCAACAGCTAACATCTCAGGACTTACCCTCCCACGACTCTGGGTGCCACCTGTATCTCTCTTGCAAGGACACCCCACCCCCCAAATCCAAAGTTTACTTCAGGGCTTCACAGAGGAGGGACTGAAATATTTCTTGGATTGAACTTTAGTCCTACCATGGAAGAGAAACAGAAATCTAATCTTTAATTACCACCACACTGGCCACAACATTTATGAGATGGATCTGGGAGCACAAAGGGGTGTTCAAAAGGATCTCTCAGGTTGTTTTTCACCTATCAGACGACAGACCGGAACACTTGATGGTAATTGTCCTGGCTGCTGGGAGAGGAAACAAGCATTCCAACTTCTCAGCTGAGAAAACTGATGACAGTACAACCTCTCTGCAGGAACATTAACTATTTAAATGGATATGCCCTTTGGCCTGGCCTCTCCTAGGACAGTCACTGTATCAGATGTAAACTCCAAGACAGAAGTTTCAAGTGTCTGTGCACTGCAAGAGCTCCAAACATATTCACTACATATTCGCCTATGCGTTATTCTATCTCTTCATTGCAGTCTGGTTTGTGAAAGAAAATACGAGTGACAACTTCAGCAGTCATCAGTAAGGGACTGGTTATAAAAGAACACACACGTTTGATAAAATCTGATGCAAATTTACCAGCAGTTTAAAAGGGTTGGGGGATACCCACCACTCCCCCTCCATTTTCCCCAGCCACAGACTGTCTCTGGAAGGAAACAGGAGAAATGATTAACAATGGGTACCTCCAAAGGGATATGGGGTGCAGATGGGGGAAGCTGCATGGTTTTCCTATATGCCTTCTTGTACAGCATGAATTTTTTGTTACATGTACACAAATTACCTTTTCAAAGCTTGTTTATACATTTGCATAAATACATTGTGTGTACATATGTATATAAAAATATGTACATATACATATACATACACATGCACACACGTTTTAAATGACTACTTTTGAATATGGACAGAAAACCCAACGGCTTCAGTTTCCACAAGAGAAGCTGAAGGTGACATGACCCTCTGGAACATTCTGACCCCATATTTGCTGGGAGAGACGCTATGCAGGCCTTACAGGAAACGGCACCGTGTTAACTGCTTTTCAACAACAAAGCACCACCAGCCTCTTTTTATGCTGCACTCTTGCAAATCACGCTCCAGGGAACTTGAAAAGTTCCAGAAAAATCATTATCCCCAGCACCACACCAAGCTCCAGTTTTACAGGGTGGCTGTAACACTAGCTAGCCTGACTCTGGGAGTGTTTCCTTCCTCTCTAGGTTCATCAGCTTCAAGGACCCCAAGAGTTCTTAAGGGTCAATGAGGGGCCTCCCTCTGTAAGAGTTGGAGGCAGAAGCCCCAGGCCTGGCAACTGCCTCCCAGGTGACCCTTCCCGCCACAGAAGGGTGGCACCCAGGTGTTGAAGTCTGCTTCTGCATAACCCCAGCCCCCACCCAGCCAAGGCTTTGAGACACACGTGCTTCAGCAGCAGCTAGGGGCTGTCCCTTCCAGATGAGTTTTTCCGGACCTAGTCAAAGTCATGACTCCTGAAGAACAGCTGCAGGGAGGGTGGGGGTCTCCTCTCCTGCCAACTCCTCAGAGATAAACAGGGCAGATGGGCAAAATGGGGGAGGTCTGTGGTGGAGGCGGAGTAATGCTGGGGCGGAGGAAGGGCTCTGCCTCCCCAGCTCAAGTGGTTTTAGATTTGTTGCTGGTAAAATGGAGATAAACCTGGTTTTGTGTGGCCTGTGGAATTATTCTAAACCTGGAAATCACTTTATACCCTGCTGCAAAGGAAAAGATAACATCTGGGTGGTCTTTTCTTTTTTTTTGAGGGGAGAGAGGTGCAGTGATCCTATGATAGCAAGCCTTGAGTAAATTCTGCAGGACCTGGGGAGCTCGAGGACTACAGGGAAGGGCACAAACACAGGTGCACATGTAAGAAAGTAAGGGGCACTGACTCGGGGGCGTGTGAGTGAGAGGGCTAGGGGCACAGGGCAGGTGAGAACAGGGAGAATCCGAGCACCCTTGACCCAATTTGAAAGGGGGGGTGGGCAGTGACATGGACAGACATGGATGCAGTCGGTGAGGGATAGGAACAGGCTCAGGTGTGAGGGGGATTGTGAGTTTGGGGTCGTCACAGGCTCAGGTGTGCGGGTGCAGGCCCAGCTGTGGAGACGCAATGGGGGGGGATATTTTAGGGTATTGGGGACAGCATTCAGAGGGATTATCCCAGGTGCTGTAGGCGTCCACGAGTAAAGGCGCGTGGTCAGGTGTACGAGGGGGAATATCAAGCGGGGGCACAGACTTCACGTGCGTGTGCGGGGCGCCAGGAGGCTCAGCCCCGGGGGTGCGGGGATGTCAGCGAGCTGGACAGTCTCAGGTGGACAGGCGGAGCGTGTCAGCGAGAAGGAACGTGGGGTCAGGTGTGCGTGGGCTGACCGCGACGGGCTCAGGTCCAGCTGCGGCGGACCCCGGGGGTCCAGGCGCGGGGTGTAGGGGTCTGATCAGGGGACTTTAACCTCTCCCTGCCCCTGCGACACTGCTGTCACGCCTGCCTCTTCCGCCCCCACCCCAGGATTCTTCACAGGAAAGGGCCTAGCCCGGGTTTGGCCCAGGGGGCGCGAATCGCCGACACCTGCGCCGCCCCGCGCCCTCCGCGCCCCCTCACCGGCTGGGACGCGTCGCCTTCGCCGCCGCTGCCACCGCCTCCTCCTACCGCCACAGCCCCGCCTCCCGCACCCCCAAGCGCCAGTTGCGGGAGGGGTCCACGCCGCATCCCGATTGGGTGAATGCTAGCCAATAGGCGCTGGAAAAGGCAGGGATTGGTAAGCATGAAGCAGACGGACATCCTCGAAGCCAATCGATGAAGCGTGGAGGCGGGGCTATTGGGAGAGGCTTGGATCCCGGGAGTGGTCCCGCAGGGTGTGAGGTGCTGGGAGGTGAGGGCCTGGAGGCAGGCGAAGATTGGAGTCCTGGCAGAAGACGGACGGCCCTGATAACCAATCGCTGGGGAGCAAGGGCGGGACTCCGCGGTGGCTGGCACAACTGGAGCCAGAGGAATGGAGGGCGTAGCCTGGAGGGCAATGAGGACTGGCTGCCAAGCTGAAGACGGACAGTCCCAGTGGCCAGTCGCTGGGGCCGCGCGCGGGCAGTGCACCTGGCATGGGAGAGCGCAAGGTGCAAGGTTTGGCCGCCAGCGCGGCAGCCGGCCCTGCGCGAGGACCCCTAAGGCAGTATCAGTCTGGCCCTCTGGCCATCCAGCGCAGAAGCAGGACCTCCAACTCGGGCTTAGAACTTGCGCCACCACGTTAGGACTCGTGGATAGGTCTCCATCCCTCCACTCTCCACTTTTCCCCAGCAGACGATTCGGAGAGGGCAGACTCGCTGTAGGTCACTCAGGCTTGCCCTCTTCAGCTCCGGGTTGGTGTGAAACGTGGATATTTGTGGAATGCTACTTTGTGGTTTTATGGAAGTGTTTAACTTCTCTGAGTTCAAGCTTCCTCCTCCAGGGAATCCAGTGACATCCTTGTCGGGCCTTCTCGCTGATAAGCCATTTGTGAATGATCGGAATCCTAACCACAATCCCATGAGGACTAAGCGGCCATTGGCCCCATTTTACAGAAAACAGATCCGAGTGGTCAAGCTCTTTGCCCAAGGTCACACAGTACTTACATGGCTGAATTTTGAACAGCATGCTTTTTGAAAGGGGGATAAAGCATTGTCAGAGAACAGCCACCAAGGACCTGAGCGATCTGCGTTCGAATCCTTGTCTAGCCATTGGCCACTGCACAGTGTGCTGCAAGCTGCTTGCGGGCTGGTTTCCTCATTGGACAATGATTCCTACACCTCGATCTTTCCTCTCTGGGGCTGCTCCCACGGGAGATCTTATATTGCAGCCCTCCCCTGGACCTTTTGCTGAGAACATTTAACTCTCAGGAGGTCACATCTGGCACGTGAACCTCAGTTTCTCTGTGAGGCGCTGTTTATGGGATTCTTTGTGGGCAGATGCCAGCAATTGAAGGCGACACTTGCCCTCCAATGCTTGGCTATCATGGCACCTCCCTCGTCCACCCTGTTCTCTGACTCACCAAGCGCACTTCCTTAATCTCCAGGGTAGAGAGAGTTACAAATGTTCCAGATACTGACTCTTATTTTCTCCAGGTGCAGGCTGGGGTTGGTGGATATCAAGTTCAAACCAGGGGATCCTGGGAGGGAGCAAAGCTAGGCCTTAACAAGGGTTCATATTTCAGGGCTGTACGAGCCCCCTGCTAAGTGCTTAACCCACACCACCACAAAGGGGCCCTGTATAGAGGAGCAAGGGGCCAGGGGAGGGAGATGACTGAGGCTCACCCAACACCCTCATCTGACCCAAGATTTCCACGATTTCCCCCAACTCCACCCCCAGCCCAGGGGCCTCCTCTCCCACACTTTAGCTGTGGTTTGCTTCCCTGCTACTTCCAGACCCTGGTCCCTTTTCTGCCCTCTGGAGAAGATGAGGAAGCTGAGGTCTGTGGAGCACCTACTGGGTGTCAGATCCTTGCTGTGCTGGCTGCTTCCCAAACACCATCTCACAATCTGACTTCCAGATGGGGGCCACAGTGCCCATCTTGCAGAGGAGAATTTCATGCAACAAGTGTTCTTCGCTAGAAGGGGCCGGGGCTGCTTTTTATTTTCTGGCCACAGGACCTTCAGCAAGGGACTCAAACTCCCTGCCTCAGTTTCTCCACCTATCTCCCAGGATTGACAGCAGTGTTAATGAAAGGAATGAAGTGAAACACTCTCAGCCATGTTGATCCACAGCAAGTGCCTCCAGAGTGTTGGTGATGGATAAACTGTTCTTGGGAGCCTGTTTCCTCTCTGTAAATAGCGCCTCATGGAATGTGGGCATGGACCAACTATGGGTGTGGCCTGTCACCCAAAGTGGCAGATATTTATGTGGGAGGAGTTCCCACCCCCAGTGCCTACCTGCCAGGCCCTGGGAGGGAGGCAAGCTCCTGGAAGGTCGCGCAGTACCCTAAGGGACAGTGCCAAGTGAGGCAAAGGGCTGGGCAGCAGCCTGGGGTTGAGCTGCCTTTCCTGATGTTGCCAGAGGCACTGGCTGGGCCCTGGCTTCTGTTTGCTTGTCAGCATGCTGGCATCTGCTCGCCTCTCTGCTGACTTCTAGTGACTGGTGATGCCCGTTGGCATCAGGAACCGACAGCCCCACTATGGGCACCTTGGCTGTGCCAGCCAGGGTGTCCAGGACCCCAGCACTTCTGTGATGGCCTGGCTGGCTCTGGGCAGAGCACTGCCTCTTGGCCTCCCAGGGATCTCAGGAACCATCTGACATGATGGCCACAAGCCAAGCCTGGGCATGGTGACAGATAGGGTTTAATCAACCAAGGCCAGAGAGCTATTTGCCCAAGGTCAGGTTAGAAATGCTGGCAACAGAGGAGGGGCGTGGGGGTGGGCTGAGCTGGGTTCTCGTCCCACTTCAGGCCCTTGGATGCTTGTGAGTCTATTTCTCATCTAGAAAATGGGGTTCACAGGCCCTGCCTTTCAGAGGTGTGATCATAACCCAGGACCCTTCCTTGGCTGGAGGGATGTGTCCTAAACACAACAGTGATGACAGCTAAGCCAGGATGGTCTCAAGGTGGCCTCACTCAGCCTCCTGGAGGCTCAGAGAAATCTGGCCACTTGTCCAAGAGCACACAGCAATAGAGCACAGCTGGAACATGTGGCCCCTCCCTTGCTGTGGCTTCCCCCTTATCCCGGATCCATGTCATCAATGAGGACAGTGAATGTTCCTCAGAGGGGGGCTTTGTGCTGGGTGTCCTGAGCCAGCCTGGGGGTCCTGGCCCTGTAAAGTGACACACTGAGCCTGTTTTCAGGTGAGGAGGTTGAGAAGGGGCTGGAACAACTCTGCAATGGCTGGCATGGCCAACCTCAGTGAAATGTGGCACAGGGTCCCACCCAGCCTGGGGACGTCACACAGGCCCTGAAGCACACCCACTGAAGAGGCCCGTTTCCTCTGGCTCAGGTGGGAAGAGTTGATAAGCCAGAGCCACCCCTCCTGAAGAAGCCTGCGGCTGTACAGCAAGGCTGGCAGGGAGCTCAGGGAAATATCTGGGCTGTGGGGCAGAGGCCCTGCCTCCAGCCACCTTGTGTACTTATTCAGTCACTCAGGTCTGTGTTCAGAAACACAAGAAGCTAGAGCAGAGCAGGGAGACAGAAGCCTGCCCACCTGGAGCCCCTGGTTGGTGGGGGGCAGACAAACAGGAAAGTATACAAGCACAGTGACCTCAGTTGGGGTCAGAGACAGAGCACAAGGGGTGATGGGGCTGGGGTACCAGGGAAGGGGGGTGGCAGGGTACCCTGAGGAGGCAACATGTGGGCTAGAACCTGGTGCCAGGAAGGAGCCGGTCATGGGGAAGGCTGGGAAAGGGCACTCCATGCAGAGCACTGCAGTGCAAAGATCCTGAGGTGGGGAGGCTGGTGTGATTAAAGGGGACAGTCGGGAAGATAAAGGTGGGAGGTGGGCAGGGCCTAGAGGATAGTTTGGGTTTATGGGGAGGGCGATGGGGAACCTGGGGCACATTGAGAGCACAGCTGGGGTGGGGATTATAGGGCCTGCACCACAGGCTTCCTCAGAGACTGGCAGTACCCAACCCCATGAGACAAAGACACGTGAGGCTCCCAGGGCCTGAGGACCACTCTGAGGTCCCAGGACAGCCCCAGGGTCGCACTCCCTGCTCCGCTCCAGAAGTCAAGTCAGGGCGGCCTGGAGCAGGTGCGGGATCCTTCTCCTACTTGCCGGCTGAGTCCCCAGGGATGGGGGTCAGGGATGGGTGACTGGGTCAGAGGTTCACATCAGCCCCACTGAGCTAGCAGGGCCCTCAGCTGGAGGCGGGGGAAGATTTGGACAGCACAGGGAGGCGGAACCAGGGCGGTGCCCCACCACAGCTATTTTCATTGGCCGATTTCCATGGAAACCAGGAGCCTGCTGGGAAAGAGCTTGAGCTGACATCAAGAACCGAACTCAGGCCCTCCACTGTTTAGGGGAGGCACATGACAAGCAGGGGTGGGTGCTCCGCGAGAGGGCAGGAGTTCTCAGTGTGTGGGTTGGAGGAGTCAGCACCGTGCCTGGAGCCCGCAAGGGGGCTTGAGGCTGCCCTGACCCGACTGGGCTACACGGGATGCATGAGCTGCCAGGAGACCACAACATGATTCCTGAGCTGCATGCAGAGGAGAAAAGCTGAGGTCTGCTAGGCACAAGTGCTTGGGGACCCTCAAAACACTTAGAAGGTGGGGTGGGCACTGGGGGCAAGGTGGTGAAGCTAAGACAATCAGGTGCCCTCCCACATATCCAATACCCCTTGGAGGGGTCTCTATGTCTCCTCCATTTACAGAGGGCCAAATTAATGCTCAGAGAGATTATGTCATTGTCTCAAGGCCACATTGCCGAGTGGGGCTGGATACTGAGCTCTCCTGTGCCCCAAGGGGACTTGTGCTCAGAAACAGTGATCTTGGCTGCTGCCAACCCCACGTTACACTGACATGGCTCCGGCAGCCTGCGTGCCTGAGGGCAGCAGATCATATATCCCAGGCTATTCTCAAACCCCTTTGCTTTGCTCAGCAACCGTAAGGCCTCCTCGAATGTCTGACCCTCCCCTATTCTCTGAGGCCGCTGGTGGCAGCCTCTACACCACGCCGCGCTATGGAAGAAACCCCTCCATTGTTCAACCAATGATCTTTTATTACCAGGCACCACTGGCTAGAGTGGAACCCCAGAGACAGACAGGGCTCAGTCTCTGCCTTCTGTCCAGCAGAACAAGACATCTGTGACCCATTTTACAGGTGAGACAAACAAAAGCAGGGGTGAGAGCAGCCTTGGAGGAACAGAAGTGGGACCCCTGCCCTGCTTGGAGACTGGCCAGTATGACTTCCAAGTTTCAGACAGCTCGTCACCCCCAAGCAATGCTGAGGAGGCCCTTCTGGCAGGCAAGGGCACAGGGTGGGGTAGGGTGAGCATGATGCAGATGATGCCAGTGCTGTTGGCTGGTGAGAGGCTCAGGATGAGGGCAGGCTGGGCCCCAGGGGCTGCCTTCTGCTGTATAGATGCCTCACCAATGCTCGCTTCCCACCCCCTAGGCTGCACCTGGCACCCATCGGAAAACACCTCTTGCTGAGTTGGGGAGGAATCCGGGAGCCAGAGTGGTAGGACATGGGGACCTCCCGACCCCCCATTCCTGAGTCTCACGACTCACCCGGAGTCACAGCACAGACTGAGCCTGGGGTCACGGCGCCAGGTTGCCCTTCTGGCCGGTCCACAGCTCTCGGAGCTCGACACGGCAGCCCAAGTCCCGCAAGGCAGCCTTGGCCACGTCCTCGCAGTCACGGTGGGTCACACGGGCCTGCAAGATGAGTGCTTCGGCCCCCAGGTCCAGGATGGGCTGTGAGAAGGCCTGGCTGCGAGACACCAGGTTACGGATCAGCATACAGGCCTGTTTCTGGAAGAGAGAGCAGGTGAGTGGCTGTGAGCTGGTGGGTGGGGTCTTCAGCATAACACCAACGGGGTGATGCTAACTGCAGCCAACATTCAGTGGGTGCCCACAGGCGAAGAAACAGAAGCTCAGAGTGGCCAAGTGCTTGGCAGGCGGAGCTCATTCCTGAGGTGTGGGACCCTCAGTTTCAGAGCAAGATCCTCTGAGGCTGGCAAGGGCCTGAGGCAGGGTCCCAGGGCAAGAGGGCAGCGAACCAGCGGGCAAAGCAGCTCGTACGCAGGGCCCGCCTGCCAACTACACCATTACTCGTTCTCTTTGTGTGCCGTGAAGCACCACCAGCAGGACAGCAGAGGGAAGCCGGTGAGGTGTGAGGGGCTGCCCGGCCAGGGCGGTCAAGAGTGGACAGGGTGGTGGGTGAGCCGAGGGCATGGTGTCCCACAGGAGGGGCCAGCGGGGGCAAAGGCTCCCAGTGGGGCTGAGCCTGGGTGTCTAAGGACCGACAAGGAGGCCTGTGCACTGGGACGGTGGGAGTGGGGTGGCAAGGAGGCATCAAGGGGGCATGTGGATTTCAGGCAGGGGTGGCACAGCCCTGAGTAAGGTTCGGCTCTGCTGACTTCCCAGCATGGCAAGCACAGGGGTCCCCCACACAGGAGCAGCCTAAGGGTAGCAGGAAACCTCTCCAAACCTCAGTAAATCCCCGTCTCCTTCCCCTCCCCAGACCCCTTTAAAGGGACTGTTCAGAAAGGAAAAGGTCAAATGCAGAAACAGCAAAGGAACAGAAAAGGAGACAGCCAAAGGCAGATTCAGGCCCATTTGGGAGGACGGGAAGTAGGCGCAGGATGTCAAGGAGGGAGACCCGAGAAGCTTGGGCCATGACGGGGACAGGGACAGGGACAGGGAGGGCCTGCATCCTGCTGCCCGCTCCTGCCACCAGTCTCCCGGCCCCCAGGCCCACCTGCACACCAGCCTCCTGTGGATGCGCCCTCATAGCCTCCAGCGCAGCCAGGGCTCCGCCGCCCTCCACAATGACCCGGCTGTTCTCAGGCTTGCGCAGGGCCAGGACGCACAGGGCTGCACAGCTCTGCTCGCACACCTGTGGGGGTCGGTCATGGGATGGCTGAGGAGGCGGCAGACCCCCACCATCCTGACAACCTGCTGCAGCTGCCATCCTCAGTCCCCCTGTGAGCACCCTGTGGCCTCACCCGGAGAGAGGCATATCAGCCCATGTGTGTACAGAACCGGACTGCACACAACAGGGCCATCCCGGGGCGACCAAAACAACAACCACACTCTTAGGGGTGGCCAGTCCCCCACTGCCCCGCCTCCATTCCTCCTCTACTCTCTCCCAGCTGCCACCCTCGCCCCGTCCCTCGCTCTCCCTGCCCAGCCCTGGCCCCCCCTGCCCAGGCCCTGCTTGAGGAAATGGGAAGAGTCGTAAGGCTCACTGGAATACTTATCGGGAACTCTGGGCCCCTGCCCCACCTCCTGTGCCCCTGGGGTGAGTACCTGGGGGCTGGCCATGTGCCGGGTCATGGCCGCTACGATGGACTGTGTCCCACCTGCGTGGACAATGGCATCCTTCACATCGTCGTTGCCTGCAATGGCCCGCAGGGCGCTCAGGACTTGCTTGACCAGGTCCTATGCGGAGGGCGATGCAGTGGTCACTTCGGGCCAGCCCCCCAGCTGGCACCGTGCCAGGTGCTAACTGCTTGGGTACTGGGTTGTGGGAGGCGGGTTTGGAGGAAGGGTCTGGGGTTGTTTCCCTGTCTGAACGATAGGTGGGCCGTGCAGAGTTGTTACTTGCTGTATAGAGAAGGCAGGGGAGGCTGCGGAGGTGGATCCTGTGGTTCAGGCCACCTGCAACCAGGTGTCTGGACGACCTTGCCACCTCCCGCCGCAACACCTCCCACCAGACACAACAGACACACAGAAGGGGTTCGTGGCTCAGGCCAGCAATTAGAGCTCGAGGCTGCCCTGGCTACAGTCAAGCACCCCGGTGGGCACTGACCAACCTGAGCTGAAGACCGCCAGCGGGACGCTGCAGGGACGGCTGACTACCCAGCGAGGGGCAGAGCGAAAACAGAGAGGGGGGGACGGAGGGAGAGAGCGACACCAGGCCCCACCCCCAACTGTCCAGGAGCACAAGCAAAACGCGTTCTCTCATTTGCTTAAGCCAGTTCCAATTCCGCTTGCTGCCACCTGCACGGGAGGAGTCTGGCTGATGTCACTGGCCAGGGCTGGGGGTCGAGGACCCCTGCTGCCGTGGGCCAGTACGGTACCCCTGCCCTATGCAGGGCACATGGAGAGAGAGTTGATGGGTGATGGCTAGATGAAGGGATGATGGGTGGGGGATCCCCACCCTGTTTTACAGAAGGAGGAACCCAGGCAGCAAGCAGTGGGCCCTGCTCAAGAATCACACCCCTGAGCCAGGGTCTAGGCCAGCCCAGACAAAGGCGCTGCTAAAGGATAGAAATAGCGTGTGGGTGAGTCTGTTTTCCCTACAACTTCAGCTCCTGCCCACAGGTCCCTGGGAAGTGTAAACCACATTTTGGTTCTGGGATCAGCGGACAGGGCAGTGTGTTCTGACTTAAGCTTGTCTGGCTAGCAGGGGTCCAAAGGGGCTGAGATCACCGGGAGGCCCGGAGCCTCCCCCAGGCATCAACAGAAATGACAATTCAGGAGAAGGGGGGACTTTGTACCCTGAGCTGGCTCTGGATGCCCACCTGGTGGTCGCTGCAGTTGGCCAGCAGGGTCACCAGGACGCTGAGGCCCCCAAGGTTGACGACCTCCTGGCAGAACTCATTGCGGACAGCCAGGCGGGACAGGGTGCTGCAGAGCTCGCCCAGGACGCTGGGGTTGTCAGGGAATGCTGCAGAGAGGGGGAAGGGACGCTGCTGGGATGAGGCGGCGGTGAGGAGCCAGCAGCCCTGGCTCTGAATTCTGCTCCTTTGGAAAGCCCGGCCCCTCAGCCTGCCAGAGTGGCCACCTACCTGGAGAGCCGGGTGAACAGCCGGAGCTGCCCAGACCTGCAGCGCCCCCTGCTGGCTGCTGGGGAAGACACGGGACCGCACCCCACCCCCACAGTGTCCCAGATAAATTCCAGACCAACTGATGATCTCTACTAAAAAAAGAAAACCATAATAGTGCTATAATAAAACATCCGAGACTATTTTTATGATCTTGGGGTGGGAATGACCTTTCTAAGTGCAGTGGGAAACCCAGAAACTGTAGAGGGACATATGGACACAGCTGACAGGGGCAAAACTAAACATGGGCACCGATGATGAGGCTGAGACACCAGGGAGGAGAGACGGAGGTGAGTGGGGGCCAGACAGCCAGAGTTCATACAGAGCTCTGTGATGGGCAGTTGGCATGTACCCCGGTTCCCCTGGCCAGGCGCAGCCCCCAGTGACGCTGTGAATGCTGATCTGGGTGTGCCGTAGATGGGTGGAGATGTGCTGTAGATGGGTGACATCCACCACCGGCTGACTTTACGTCAAGGAGGTGACCTCCATGGTCTGGGTGGGTCTCATCCAGCTGAAGGCTTAAGAGGGAAACTGAAGTCTCCGTGAAGAGAAAGAGACTTGCCCGTGATCGCAGCACTGGCTCCTGACTGAACCTCCAGCTTGCCCCAAGGGTTTCAAACTCAGAAGCCCAACAACCGCGTAAGCCAATTCCTTACAATAGATGTCTTTATATTACACATATCCTACTGGTTCTCTCTCTCTGGTAGAACTCTGATATGACCTCCTGTAAATAAACAAGGAAGATGCAAACTATCCCTTTGACTTCACAGATGGTCAGGGCCTGTTTTCATTTTCTCTGGAGGTGTGGAGGGGAGACTGGGGCAGGCCTGCCTCCCTGGCATCCAGGGCCCGAGTTGTGCACACAAGCCTGGCCATGGAGACCTAGTGCCACAGGTCCACAGGCACGTCTAGCATCCTCTGTGCGCCAGACCCAACAGGCCTTTTCTGGTGGGTGCAGTGGATGGGGACAGGGGCTTGGGGCCCAAATGTGAGCATTGTGACCTCCTGTGGCCTGCTCACTATGGTCACCCAGCGTCGGGAACATGAATGTGCACAAGAATTTGTGACCAAGTATAAACCAAGGTGTAAACCTCCACCGGGCACCAGCCACAGTGAGTACTAGCAACATGCCCCATCTTCAGCAAATGCCCGTATTAAACTCTGAAGAGCTTTCCCTGCCCCATTCTGCCCTTGTGGTTGGACAGAGTTGAACCCCCTCTCCCGATGGCACCAGAGATGGGCACAAGACATGGTCCTGGGAGCAACCAGAAGTAAGGACACTGTTCCACTAGGGTTGTCATGTGGGTGGGAGTAAGTGGAGAGAGGCAAGTGGAGCCTGGAGCCAGCCATACCTGAAGCAGTCCTAAGCTCAACTCTCACTTGTTATACCTGCTCCTACCTTTGGCTGCCTCAATGAGCACCTTCAAACCTCCGTTCTCCAGCACAATCATCTTGGCACGGTTGTGGGCATGGCCGAAGGGCACCCTGATGTCGTCATCAAAGGTCATGACACGGAGGGCCCAGCAGGCCTCCCTGACCACATTGGCGCAGTGGCCATGCCGGGTGATGGCACCAGTGAGCAGGGGCAACACGCCGGCTTTCACCAGGCTCTGCCGATTCTGCTCATGCTTCAGGCAGGCGTGGCACACGCAGCGGATCCCAGAGCAGGTCAGATTGGCTATGTCTGCATTCTGCGCCAGTGTGGCCACCAGTAGCTGCAGGCCCTGGGCATCCAGGAGGTCGGGCTGGCCGTCAATCAGGGCTGACAGGGCGTTGAGGGCCTGGAGCAGGAGGCCCTGGTCACTTGCTGCAGCCAGCTTCCAGGCAGTGAGGAGGACAGGGTAGGCTCCCTTTTGGGCTGCCAGGAAGCGGCAGGCCTTGTGCTGCTTGCACTGCTCACAAAAGCGGGCGAGGTGTGCCGACACCTCCTGGGGGTGCGAGTGGGCCACAGACTCCTGCAGGTTGTCCAGGACCTAGGGGTCATGGGAGAAACTTCAGTATCAGTTCGGCCCAAAGAGGGCCACTGGGAGAGCCTTGCAGCCTTGTGAGATTCCCTCTTCTGAATAATTCCGGGCCTGTGGTGGAAGTTCATCTCTGCCAAGGCAGCTTACACACCTGTGCACAGCAGCCTGGTGGTTCAGAGGCCAGGTGGAAAGGGAGAGGCCCAGCTACCTCAGTGGCCCTGCCGAGGAACCACACACGTGAGTGCAGACGTACTGATCACTGTAGCCCCAGGTGCCACTACGTGAGAGGCCCCAGGCAACACCAGCAGAACTGTCCAGCTGAGCTCAGTCAACCCAGCAGCACATGTAAGAACACAATGGCTGTTTCAGCCTGTTGGTTATGCAGCTGTGACTAATGACACACCCTCCAGTGGCCAGCTTTCTGAGGAAGGCAAAAGCCACCTTCACCGGACCAGCCGTCTCCTGCCTGTCTCTCATACACTCCACAAATATTTACCGTGCCATCTGTCCAATGAAACCGCACTGCACACACACACTTGATTTAACCAAATTCAGCTCTAAGCCCTTGGGAACAAAATAAAATGAGAATAAACGATTTGAACAGGGCAGGCAAGTCTAACTGCCGTTCAATGTCATGACCTCATGACCTGCTTCAGCACGAACCCAGGCACCTGGAGCTTATGAAATCATCTATATGAGGCCCCAGTGAGGGAAGTTCTATAGACACCATCAGACCAAAGGGCTTTGATTTAACCTCCACCACCCTGAAGGCAAGGATGCCTGCTGGCCAACCCTCACTGAGCTAGATTTGTGGACTGAACTCAGAATACATTACACCACCACAGAATATTAGGAATAGGTCAAAACCAGAGCACATGACTTGAACAGACATTCTCCTAGAAGATCATGAATGGCCACAAAGCACATCAAAAGATGTTCCACATCACTAAGCATTAGGGAAATACAAATAAAAACCACAGTGAGGTACCATCACACCCATGAGGATGGCTACTATCAAAATAACAGAAAATAAGAGGAGTTGGTAAGGATGTGAAGAATTGGAACTCTGGGCGCTGCTGGTGGGAATGTGAAATGGTACAGCCGCTGTGGAAAAACGGCCTAGTGGTGCCTCAGAAAGTTAAATAGAGAATTACCAGCTGATCCAGCAATTTCACTTCTGGGTATGTACCCAAAAGTATTGAAAACAGAGTTTCAAAGAGATGTTTGTACATGCATGTTCATGGCAGCATTATTCACGACAAAAGACGAAAGCAACCCAAGTGTCCATCAGATCAGTGGATGAATGGATAAACAAAATGTGGTCCATCCATTCAATGGAGTATTATTCAGCCTTTAAAAGGAAGGAGATTCTGACACCTGCTCCAGCATGGATGAAACTCAAGAACACCATGCTCAGTAAAATAAGCCAGACACAAAAGGACAAACACTGTAGGATTCCACTTATATGAGGTCCCTAGAGGAGTCAAGTTTAGAGACAGGAAGTGGATGGTGGGGGCCGGGGCTGGGGGTAGGGATGGGAGTTAGCATTTCCTGGCAACAAGAGTCTTGGCTCCGGAAGATGAAAGAGCTCTGGAGATGGGCAGTGGTGGGTTGCACAGCCATGTGAACATGCTTAATGCCACTGAGCTGTACACTTTTAGAAATGGTTTCAATGGTAGGTTTTGTGTTTTATACATGTTAACAGGAAACCAGAAATGGAGGATGTGGCGCTTGAGCAAGAACCGTGCAGGGCCTGCGACACAAGAGCCATTGAGGACACGGAGTACTGGAGTTCGTTACTCTGCCTTAGTCAGAGGCGAGGAGGAGAATATGCCCCGAATTTGCATACTAGCAGCCATCAAAGTTCCAGGACATCTCTTCTTGTCCTGGGTCTTCTCAGAAGGCTGAGCCTCTGAGTTGGCTGGTTAACATCGGGGTCCCTGGGTGCTGCCTGCAATCCCCAGACCCTGCCACTGTCTGGGGAGGGGGACAGCCGCTAAAGCGGAGGGAGCAACCCTGCATGATGACAGGGGCTCTGTCTACCAACCCTGGGGTTAGTCTCTATGTGATGGATGCCTTTATTCTGTGATTTCTCACATATAAAACTGGCTTGGCTCACTTTCTACCCAGAGAGCTCCAAGACTTTGACGCGGTTTGTTTCTACAAGTCTGTTTGCAATAAATTTTATGAACCTGGCAGATCAACTTCAAAAAGCATCATAAAGTTGACCTTTTTCACACAGCAGAGCTACAACACATATGAAGAGGTCAATGGTGCCGAGGGTGTGCAAGAAATGGTCAGCTTGTTTGCAAGATAAGCAAGGGCTGGGAGAAGTGAACCCTGATGTGTGGCCCTTCCAGCCCCACCGAAGGGAGAGAACGGGGTTGGCAGGAGAGCCAGGATGGGGACTTTCAGTTTTTATTATAAAGGCCTGAGTACTGCTTGAATCTTTAAAGTCAAATTAAGAAAAATAAAAGAGCAAAAGGTTGTAAACAAACCAGCAGTTTCCTGAACTGCTGGTAGAAGACAGCAGAGGTTTTCCCAGCTTGGCTTTCCTGGGAGAGGGGCCTGGGTCTGGGTCCCAGCTCTGCCCCTCACTGGCTATGACCACAGATGGATCACGTGTCCTTGGGAAGTCTCAGATTCCAAAATCAGATTGAGATAACACATTTTCAGATTTTAGCACAATGCTGAGTACTTAAGTACTCAGTGATTCCTAGAGACAATTGTTATGGAGATCCTTCATATGTAAAGGGTATCTACAAATCAGTAATAAAAAGATGAATAACCCAATAGAAAAACTGTCAGAAAATAAGCTTATTTTGAAATACATCACTTACTAACAAAGAGAGTCAAAAGAAAATAAGAGGCAGGAAATGGTGAGGACCCTGAGGCATGGAAAAGTAAATGCCTTGCCTCAGGCAGAGCTGGGTGCACACCCACGGCTGTCTCCTCCTTCTGTTTCCTCTTTCAGTGCTATACCTCCTTGCTGCAAGGTACATCACTTTTTCTCTCTGGATTACCCATCTGTCAAATGGGGATAATAATCCCAACATTGAAGGTGTCTTTGGAAGAATAACTGAGATAGCATGAGGAAAGCACCTTGCACAGAACTGACTCCACATTCGTTCTCAATCAACGCTACACCCTTCTACTGTTCTACCAACACTCACCACAGTTTTGATGGATGGCCTTATGGAAAGCATTTAACCTCTGTGAGTTTTACCTTTCCTTGTCAGGGTCTCTGTAGGGCAAGGGCAGGCCCTGGACCTCCATTTCCCCATTCATAAGTCAGGGATACTACCACCTATGTCAGTGGCCAGTTTAACTGTTACGAGGATGGGCTGTAATTGTGTTGTAAACAGTCAGTGCTAATAAGTGATACACTCTCTCTTCCTGCGATTCCTGTCCCTCTCTCTAACCAAACTCAGTGGTCAGGAGGCCAGAGAGAGGCTCCTCCGTGGTGTTCTCTACCCCAAGGCTCCCAACACCAGGGATAACCGTGAGTGCCATCTACCCCCAGGATGCCCTCAGACATGGACTCAGGGAGTCCTGCCTGCAAGCTCAGGCTCGCTTGCACACACTGGGCAGGCCCTGACCTTCAGAGCCTGTGTGTGTCATCTGGGAACCAGAGAGAAGGTGCCACTGACAGCTACCTGTGATGTGCATGGGACCACACCCACACAGGCCACCCCCTCCTACCTGCACGATGTCGTGTGTGGGCTTCTGGAGTCCATCTTCAGAGACTTTGGGCACCAGCTTAATAATGTTGCTCAGATCAACCCCTGTAGGGAGTGCGGGAGTCAGGAAACAAGTGACAGCATAATCCCCATGGGCCTGCCGAAGCCACACTTCATGCCCCTTCTGCTGAGACTACTCCATTCCAGAGGCCATGGGGGTCTGCCCAGTTCTCTTCCTCCTCCCTCCCCATCTCCATGAGCTCCAGCTGGGGTGCAGGTAGGGTGGGAGGCAGGCGGCCCTGTTTCTAGGGAGACGGTTAGGAAAAGCCTCTCCCAGGCAGTGACCATTAAAACGGAGCCACTTTGAAGGACCCAGCCCTGCAGCTATGTGGGTGAGGTCCAGGCACGTGAGGGGCTTAGTGAGCAAAGGCAAGAGCTGGGGGTCAGGCTGTCCAGGGTGGAGAGCAAAGAGGGGACAGGGCCCACGGCTGCCATATAAGGTGAGATGGGGCCACAGCCAGACATGACTCTCACATATTGAGAGTCCTGGACCAGAGGGGACTGTCAGGCAAAGAGCTGGGCCAACCCTGGGATGGAGCCATGTGCCCCACCTTGTGATTCAAACTGCTCCACGGCCTCTTTCACTGCCTCCTCTGGCCCCATCTCGAACTCCTCGATGTTTTCTCGAACAGCTGCGTTGAAGGTCTCCTGGGTGATGCGCTTGGAGGCCATCTTCATCCCCTCTGTGTGGGGCTACAGGCACCTCACAGACGTACACTCCCAGGCTGAGTAGGGGAGAAGAAAGCATCATTGAGGTCCAGAGGGCCACTGGGAGCCTGGCCACCATTTAGGAAGCACGTCATGGGGCAGGAGCCCAGGACCACCCTGAAAATTTCTGACTACCTGGGTCACAGAAAAGGGCGATATCCCAGCACTCACAGAGCTAAAAAGTACAGGAGAGGGCAGGCACTTTACTGTATTTTATCTAAGAGAGGGGGAATGCAACATGCCCTCAGTGTAGGAAAAAAATAGTAAGATAAAGATAAAATATCTTAATATTATATATTGTTATATTATCTAACTATAATAAAATACATAATTGTTACATTACATATATATTATATGATATATATGTAATGTATAAGTGTAATCACGTTTTATTATGGAACAACTTTGTATATAATTTTATGATAAAACATTATAGCTGTTAAACTAATACAATTTTTAAATAAGAATTAATAATAACAGGGGGCTCATTTGTCCCCTCCTGGCGCAAGCCAGGAGCTCTGTCCTCTCACTGTATCTCTCACTAAAAGCCTCTCCCTGGCTCTACTACCCTTGGTGTTTGCTAAGTTCATTTTTTGACTCCGCAGACAAGAACCCCGGCATCAGTTTTGGGAGCTCGTCCGGGATAACTTTTGGGGGTGAGTATCAGCATCCAAGCCTGCTTTTTCTTTCGCTGTCCTTATAGAAGGAAGCCGTCTATGGCACTCAGCATCGGGCGCTCGTCAGCCACTTAAATGGGACTAGCCCGGCTGCCGATCTCCAAGTCTCGAGTGACAGGTTCCCCTGTGTCTCCCTCAGTGGATCCCCCGTCTCCCTTGGGAGCCGGGAAAGTCACCTGAGTGGAGGCCAGGATTCCCTTTCGGAGGCCTCTCCTTGGATGCAAGGGACTGAGGAAAGCCGTGGGCAACTGCGAGGGTCCAGGCTGAGGCTACACTTCAGCGGCTCCTCAAAGGCCCGCGTGTCTGGAATCAGACCCTGACAGCCCGACTGGGTATCCACGAGGAGTGTCTCTCTCTCTGTCTCTCTCTGACTTCCAGCCTGCTTCTCCAGGCCGCCCTGGCCTCTGAGTGAGGCAAGGGTGCTCTTTACTTCCTTTCCACGCTCTAGGTGTGCCTCTAACTTTGTCAATGTCATGGAACCCGATGCTCACCACTGCAAGGTAGGAGATCTATGCTTCGCTCGTATTCCTGATTTAATAGTGTACTTTTATCTCATAAAATGTGTCTGGGTGCCCGGTAGCCACTTAAAAGACAATTAGTGTGGGTTACCAGTCTTAAGTCTCGGGTGAAAGGTTTCCCGGTGTCTGCCGCTCCCTGCTCCCCCGCCTCCGGATGGATGGGAATGTCGGGGAGTGGCCGAGCGGATCTCCTGCTTTCCTCTCCTAATCTGTGGACTGCGAGGGCAGGCCGGCCGAGAAACAGTGGTCATTGGATCTCAGCTCCGGCTGATGGATCCGATGGCACCGAGGGAACCTCTGGCTAGGCTGCTGCCTATGCGAAACTCACAGATGACCCCTGACCTCTTGTCTCACAGATCAGATTTCTTACAGTGGGTGACTAGCAGGGTGATTCCCAGGCAGTGGCAGAGACTGGTGTTTGAGAGTATAGACTCCCCCCCTACCCTGCCCATAATTGTCCATGGCAGCCTCTGAATTTTATCTCTGGCTTTGAAAAAAGTTCCCCTGCTCCTCATTCAAAGCAGTCCTCTTAGGTCTGCACCACCTTCTCCTTTATAATGTAGATGAAGTCTGTGAAGTAGTCAAGCTGAAACCTGAGCCCAACATGTAAATGGCTCTATTCCATTGACCTCCCTATCTTAGAGGCAGACATCCTGAGGCTAGGCATTTCCTTTTCTGCAGCCCCATGGAGGTGGAACAAGCTTATGACTCTGACCAACCACTGTTCTGGCAGCGAGAGGTCACACAGTCCCTGCACTTATCGGACAGGCAGGGGGCGCTCAAGGGAATGATCCCGAGTGTACTGTGCTAAAGCCGTGCAGAAGAAATTAGGGTCTGGACTAGAACTCCCAAAAGGCATAATGTAAGAGCACACTGGTAAGGTCCCACTAAATCCAGAGCTCTGAGGCGACTCTTGCTTAGTGGGAAGGCAAGAGGGAAATCGAGGCAAGGTGCAAGCCATGCTGATAAGGAGTGGTAAGTCCAGTAGGCCTGGCAGAGGAGGTGATTGACCACTGTCACCCAGGCTCCAAGGTGAGGGGACATCCTCACGGAGAGTGAGGCTGACCAGGTGCTGGACGCCCATCTTTCTCTCTCTCTTCCAGATGGGAGCATCTTCTTCAAGTTTAAAGCCAGACACGCCTCTGGCATGCGTTCTGAAGAAGTGGGAGCAATTTGATCCCCAAACCCTGAAAAGAAAAGGTGCCTTATCTTCTGCACACAGGCCTGGCCTCAATACAAACTCTCTGATTAGAGAGGCTTGGCTCCTGAGTATACAATATAATAAGGTTATGCAGCTAAATTAATTTTGCCACCAGGAAGGAAAATGGTCAAAATTCCTGTGGACCACAATATAAAATTGGTTTTCTAAATCCTTTAATTAGAAATCTATTCTACTTATTGGGTTCATCATTATCCTCAAAAATTGTGAGGTTTTTAAACTAGACTCTCTGAGACAGAAGAAATTTATCTTCTGCAATACAGCCTGGCTTAAATCTTTCGAAAGAAAAGAATGCTTAAAGAGAGGCTTGACTTTGTCATTTTTAGTGAAGGTTTTGTAAATAATCTAGCATGGTTGTTAAGAACGAGTGATCTAAATAAGTGTAGTAACTGAACAACTTCTTGGTTGCAAGGATGTTGGGCTAAGAACACCCCACATCCTGCAAACTTCCCAAGCCTCCAACATCGATGGACTAGGAGTGTTTTTCATTGGTATGATCACCAAGCCTCCATTTTTATATATGGATAAAATGAGAGTTCCTGTGGCCAGGATTCTCACCTGGCCCTGGTTGACTAGCTCACTGCACACTTGTGGACAATACATGGCTGTTGGCTACATAAAGAGCTCCGCCCAGTACTCTGGGCGCCACACGGTGGCACGGCTGCAAGACTGCAGGAGAGCAGAGCAGAGGCTGGAGTGGTGGCAGCGCTGAGGACAGAGGCCCAGAGGACGGCTGTGTGAGACGGCTGTGCAGGTAGAGAGGCCCGGAGGACGGCTGTGTGGGCAGAGAGGCCCAGAGGCAGAGAGGGGCTTGCTGTGTGCAGACTCGCTCTGAGTGACTGGGATGTTAGTGATTGACCTGCCACCTGGAAATAAAGTTGGGTATAACCCTTTCACCCCGAGAACGTTTTGCTGTCCATTTCTTTGGTCCCATTGAATCCATAGTGAACTGGCAAGACATTATACTGTCTCTTGGTTAGGAGATGTAATTTGGCATATCAAATCTTAACCAATTTTACTCAAAAGGCCTTAATACTAAAGCTAAATTAATGCGCCAAGAAGTTATACCAAACTGAGTGGCACTAGGCATCGTAGCAGCAGCACAGGTGGGACCTGTGTTATAATTAAAGTCGAGGGTTGTGTGTACATTCCAAATTATTCACAAAATGTCTCTGATTCACTCCACGACCTCCAAAGGCAAGTCCAAGCTGTGTCAGGCCCAGAAGGCCCATGGACTGCTATGATATGGAGCGGGTTTTCTAAATCCTTTTGAAGCCATAAAACTGCAAATGGTGATAGAAATGGAACCCAAGATAGAAGTGCCCATCTTCCGAGGCCCTCTCACCTGACCACTGATGGAGGCCTAACTGCATCCTCTACTGCGCCCCCTTCTCAGCACGAAACAGCCAGAGCGGTCGTCACCCCCCGTTCCCTAGCAGCAGCTAGGGTCTCCATCTGTAGAGCAGGGAATGAGACAGGGACCTTGGGCTTAGAGTAGGGTGAGGGCCTCGGAAGAAACAAAGCAAGATAATCCATTGTGGGATTTGCTCTGGCCTGCTGGGGGCCCAGCTTATTTTTCTGACTTTACCCAGGTGCTGCTTTTCTTGCTCCAGCCCTAGTCAAGTGATTTGCCACGTGGGCAATTTAACAAGCAAGCCCAAAACAACCAGGAAGGATTCCATCTTGAAAATAAGATTGCATTCTTTTAAAACCCGATTTGTTAAAAAGTAACTTTCTTAGCATACTCTTTAACAAACACAATAACTCAGCCCACCTTGGGAGCAAAGCTGGCAGCCTTGAGTGATAGGCTCCCAGACCAGGAAGCTGCTACCCTGGGAGGGAATCAGAGCAGTAAATTTGTTATAAATAACCAGGAAGATTAGTAAGAAACTTAGTGTCTCCAAACAACACCAAATGTTGGCGAGGATGTGGAGAGAGGGGAACCCTC
>JAQQAC010023519.1:10129838-10143098 GCA_029783875.1 Phataginus tricuspis | reverse complement strand
AAAAAAAAAAAAAGAAACTTAGTGTCTCTTCAAAGATAAACATTTGAGGACCATTTAGTGGGTCTGCATCCCTAGCCTTTTGTCTCTCCACCGCCTAAAAATCCTCTAGACAACTCACCACCCTGGGGCTCTCTTGTCCCCTCCTGGCCTGAGCCAGGAGCTCTGTCCTCTCACTTTCTGTCTAAATAAAAGCCTCTGCCTTGATCCCCCCAAAACAAAAAAAGAATAATACATAAATAAGATAGAAGGGTCAATCAAACTAATAGGAATAATGATCTGAAAGGGAAAGCAGGGAAACAGTGATGATAGGACTAGAAGCTGGAATATTCTCTTTGAATATACCTTGTTTTACAGATTTCAATTTGGGACTCATGTAAACACTTCACATGGTTTGGAAAAGAAAGAAACCAATATAAACCAAAATAAAAACAAAAGCGATCCCTAAAAATCAAGAGTAAAATGAAACCATGAACCTAACAGGGTATCTGCACAGACGGGATCACTTCATGTGATTTTAAAATGCAGTGACAACCAGATTTTCTTACTGCGACACACTCTAAGAATAGGGCGAACAGGAAAAGAAAATCTTCAACAGTTTTCAAGAATCATTTTACTGGAAATGAGATTAGTTATTGTATTTGGAAACCATTATAGATGTAGTAAATAAGTAATACTGTTTATGTCAGTAGGAACCAGCGCTAAAGAAAAAAGATTCTAATATAAGAAAACCAAAACAGTAAAAACTCAGAACTTTAAAATTTTTTGGTATCATTTTTTTTGGCTTTTAAATGAAATTATAGTTAATATACAATATTATATTGGTTTCAGATGTGTAACATAGTGATTCAACAGTTACATAGATGTAAATGCTCACCACAGTAAGCGTGGTTACCATCTGTCAACATACAAGAAAATTAGAGAACTAAATTTGAACTAGAAGTATCAATATAAACTCGTGATGTGTTTCTCTTAAGCAAACGAAGAACTAATTTTCTAGCAATATCAACTAAAAATGCCTGGAGTAAATGACACCACAGAAGCAGTCGGCACCCCAAAACCCAACTATGGTCCCAAAATACCACTACCCACTAAGGAAGCCAGGGCTCCTGGAGGAATGGCTGACTGCAGGTCTGAGGAGAAAATGGCCAGAGCAGCCAGGAACATCTTGTGAACATCTGGCTTCTAAAAACTATTGGGGTCATGTCAAAGTACTTAGGATCAAACCCTAAGAAACACTCACTGGCCAAAGACAGAATAAGTGAGAGGTGTAAAAAAAAAAAAAAATTAATAAATACCCAAAGTGAAATCTGTGAATTTCTAATAGTACTAAAATAGACACAGCTTGTTCTTTTGAAAACTGACAAATCCAGCATTTATCCTGCCTCCCCTCTAAAGTTACCAGGTTGCAAAGAGAGAAGGAGGGGAAATTCTGCCTTAATGAGGAATTCAGCCTCTGGATAAGAAGGAAAAGCACCTGTGAAGTCATCTTGCCGAAAACTCAAGCCCAGAGTGGTCAAGCATCCAATGGAACTTTTTGCAAAGAAGGAATGTTGTGTATCTGTGTGCCCAGGGGAGATCGCAGTTAAGTGTAGCTAGGGTGACTGACTTGCCGAATGTACTTTTATTTCATTGTAATGCATTTCAGTAGAAACAGCCACATGTGACACGTGCTACAGTATGGGTAGCACTGATTTAGAGCTAACGACCAGTTTACAGGAAGTCGAGGGCGGAGGGACATTTTGACCAACACCAGTGGGATGTGACTTGCAAAATCCCTACTTGGCGGGGAGGAACTTCAACGACAGGACAAACACCTAGGGTCTTCAACAAATACATCATAAGCACAGTGAAGAGGATGGGGAGTCTGTCAAAAGATGAACAGATAAACAAAATGCCAAGTGTCCATACGGTGAAATACTATTTAGCCATAAAAAAGAATGCAGCACAGACACATTACAACATGGATGAACCTTGAAACCATCACGCTGAGAGAAGCCAGACACAAAAGGTTACAGAGTGTATGATTCCATTTATATGCAATGTCCAGAACAGGCAAATCCATAGAGACAGAAAGCAGATCAGTGTTTCCAGGGCCTGGGGAGTGACTCATGGGGATAGGGTCTCCTTCTGGGGTGACATAAATATTCTGGGAGTAGACACTGGTGACGGTTACACAATTTTATAAATATGCAGTTTGAATAACACAGGTTTGAACTGTCTGGGTCCACTTATATGTGGATTTTTTTTTTCAATAAATATATTGGAAAACTTTTTGTAGATTTGTCAACAATTTAAAAAATTCTTTTTCCCCTCTTATAGTAAGAATATAGTACATAATACATAGAACATACAAATATGGTAATTGACTATTTAGGTTACCAGTAAGGCTTCAGACAATGGTAGACTATTAGTAGTCAAGTTTTTGGAGAGTCAAAAGTTTTGTGTGGATTTTTGACTGTATGGGGGTTGGGGTGGGAGGTGGTGCCCCTAACCCCTGCATCGTTCAAGGGTCAGCTGTACTTAAACCACTAACTTGTACAGTTTAAATGGGTGAGTATTAAAATATGCAAATTATAGCTCAATTTTAAAAGTGCTATTCTGTTTAAAAGAAACAAACAAATGAAACTCAGCACAGGCAAAGGCTGGAAGCCAGAGGACCATATTGACAGATGACCCAGTGACCTTGAACAGTGCATGGGGACAGGTGCAGATCATACATTGAGTTAAATAATATAAACTCAAGAAAAACAGACCATGATCTCAACAAGGTTTCTGTGGGTGCAGGCAGTTTAACATCTAATATTTGATGACCTCTCTTTTTAACAAAGAGGGGAACAGGCTTTAGGCCCTGAGCCTAAGAGGGTTAACATCTTTTGCCATCTTACTTGTTTTACTGTATTTACCTTGCTTACTGCAGTAATACTAAGTTGTCACATTGGAATTGTGTCACATTGCCATTTAAAATGCATCATTTCTTAAACTTACAATAAAGCTGCAAGAATAGGACAAGGAACACTGGTATACCCTTCTCCTGGCTTCACTGATGTTAACTGTTACTCTCTGAGAGAGTGTGGGCGCGTGCACACACACACACCATTTGAGAGTGTGCTCCAGCTTTCCCACCCTTCCCTCTTAATGTATCAGCATGAATCTGCCAAGGGAACGTCACTCTTACACAATCACAGCTGAAACTTAACACAGGACATTTAACACAAATACGACACTGTTTTCTAATAACACAGTTCATGATCAACTCCCTCGATTGTCCTAAAACATTAAATAATGTTTTTAAATCTTTTTTTTTTTTCCGGTACCAGGTCCATTCTAGAATCACACACTACAAAAAGTGCATTACAGGGACAAGGGCACAGGGTAGGGGAATATGACAAAAGTTTGAGTGCTAGAGTGGGCTGTGTGGGAAACAGGCCACTCAAGCCCACGCTTCTCTTTGTGGAGGTGGCATGGGAAGTGGTTATTCCATCCGTGCTTGTGCAGATGCCCCATGGCAGGGGGCAGGGGCCAGGCCGTTCACTTAGCTCTTGGTCAGTTTTCTCATGTGACATAGGGACAAACACAGAGTATCTACCTCATAGAGCCATAGTGAAAATTCAGCTAGTTAATTCCCATAAAACACTTAGAATAGGATTTGATACAGAACAAGAGCTCAGTAAATGTTACCTATTTATTCTTTTTTTAAATTAAGAGGTAATTTGACCAGTTTATTTGGCAAGTGGTGCATAAGGGAGTCAAACACCCCAACACCTCCTTGCTCCCTTGCAGACAGTCCCCCCAGATTCCTTTCTACCCCAGAAGAACAGGATGCATGTTTGGGAGTTGCCAAGGTTGCTAAGGATTTCCAAGGTCAAGGGTGGAAGAAGACGGCAGGGATTTTCTGTTTTGAGATAAAGAGTTTTCTCAGTGGGGCACCCGGCTGGGGGCTGGTTTGTGTGTGAGAGGGGTGCTCCTGGCCAGCTCTGAGGGGCAGGAACTTCCCTGGCGGGGGCTGCAGGAGAAACTCTGCTCCTGACTCTGTTGCAGATGTCGCTTTGCCACCCTGGCCACACTTCAGACCTGAGTGGGCCCATGGTGAGTGGCCACTCTGCCAGAGGTAAAGTCCTAAAGGGGAATGCCATTACACCCACCTATGTATAAGGAATCTGAAGTTCCGAATGGGAAGAACCTGCCAAGGATCACACAAGCAGTAAGTGACTTAGCCATCATGCTCTCCTGCCTCATTAATACCTTCCTCCACTTGGGTCCTTTGGGGAGCTTCCACCAGCCCTTTCAGTCTGACTCCTCCCGGGACCCGCTCAGAGCCCAGTGTATGTCTCTGGACTTAGGTCCCCTGCCCCATGAACCTCCCTCTGCCCAGCCTTGGGGGTCCCTGAGTTGGGGAGTCAGTGTCTGGCATTGAAACACCCCTAAGGTGAATCCTCCAGGGTCCCCTAGGTCCTGCTAAGGGCTGGGTGTGGGGAAGAAAGGGAGTTAGCAAGGCCCCCAACTGATAGCCAGTTTCCCTAAGCCAGGGTTCTGCTCATCAAGAAGACAATGCCCTGACTAGGTGGAGACTTTAAAGACTCATTTTCCTCCACCTGCCACGCCCACCCTGGTTCCTGCACCGTCTTGCTGACGGGTGGCCTCACTCGGCTCCCTCCAGGCCACACCTGGGGCCTCTATTCTCCACTCAGCTGCCAGAGGGAGACTTGAAATCACAGAAACCACCTCACTCTCCTGCTCAAAATCCTTCAGTGGATTCCTAGCCCTCTCAGAACAAAACCCAGTCTCCTTACCAGCACTTTATCTGGACCTTCTCACATGCGCTTTCCCGCTTCCTCCTCAGCCTTCCCAGCTACCCAAGGGACAGCTTTCATAACCACTCTGGAGAACACAGACCCGCTCTCCTAGCCCATCACTGTATTTTATTATTGAATATTATCTCTACCCTGGAACGACAGTGTTCATTTATTTATTTGCTTTTACTGTCTAGCCTCCACCCCAGTGAAATTTAACCTCCCTGAGAAGCTAGGGCCCAAGTCCGTTTTGTTCACCACTTTTCCCCCACTGCCCGTGATGGGGCCAGACACAAACAGGCACTCAGAACATAGACTGCAAATGAAGGAAATCAAAACAAACAAACAAACAAAAACCCAACAACAAAAAACCCCAGAGGCCAGGGAAATGGGGAAGTTTTGTCCCTTGACGGCTTCCGTAGGAGTCTTATTCCGCAAAACCAAGTCCCCGAGGGCGGCACCAAAGTGACCGGCCCGACCCCACAGCACCCACTCCGGCCCCGCACGCGAGGGAACTCGGTGGCCGTTGCTTCTTACCCGGTCTTAGCGGCCACGTGGGGAAAGGGTGGAGCTCACAGCTGTCACCAGCGGAGACGCCTCTTGTCCCTTCCGGCCGCCGTACGCGCGCAGGCGCGCTAGAGGCGCCCTGCTTCGTCCTCCCTGAGCGCGCCAGCCGGCAGCGGGAGTGACCAAGCTTGACCGCGGTCGCAGGTAAAGCCGAGAGGACCAACAGGGGTGCGGCGGTGGCGTCTTCGCCGCCTTTTCTGAGCCGCTTCCCTTTGCCGCCGCCCTCAGGAGGGAAATTCTTTTGCCTCGGTAGTATCCACGCCCGTAGAAGAGAGCAGTGCGCTTGCTCAGCAGGGCTCAGCGGTTGTCGCCTGCGCCGCGCGGCGCTGCGGAGACCGTGGCTCATTTGCATGTCCCCGCCTCGCGCGGCGGCGGCGGCGGCGGCGGCGGCGGTTGTGGTGGTGGTTCCGGCTCCGCGCGCGGTGGCCTCGGGGTGAGGCCTGGGCCCGGGCATTGTGGGTGGATGCGCCTCGGGATGGGGACTCTAGCTCTGCCCGGGGTGGGGGTGGGCGCCCTGGGTCCCCGCGATGGCGCCGCGGCCTCATCTGGGCCGGGTCGGCTTGAGGGGCCATCTGCGGCCTCTGTGGCCCGACGCCCCCTTTTTTTCGCTCTCGGAGGCCGGTAGGCGGAGGGCCACGCCCGGAAGGGGTCATTGGTTCACTGATTCATTCATTCCACCCGAGCCCGGAGCGGCCCCGCTGGTGGGGCGACAACAACGGCCGGGCGCTGTATCCGGCTCGTTACCTTTGTAATTGGCTCATTCTCCACAGCGCCCCCCCCATCCCCCAGCTACCCATTCCATAGACGGGGAAGCGGAGCCACAGAAAGATGAGGCAACTTGATTTGGTTCCGGGACCCCTAGCGGGGAGACCCTGCCCTTCTTTACCAGAAAACCAGGGGCGCCCCGGGAAAAGGCCTGAAGGATGGGAAAAGGGGGTGATGGTTATAGGAAACGAGCCCAATGCAGGGCACGCTTGGGTCTTGGAGTTGGAGGTTTCAAGATGGAAGGGATGTGTTGGTGGTTAAGGAGGCAGCCATTGGATGCCTCGGGGTTGATTCTCAGTCTTATTCTGCTCAGTCTTAAGGGTTTTGTCCTGAAGGGACTGGTTTGCCAGGTTCCAGTCCCTGCAGTCTGACCTTGGGTGGGTCACTTAGCTTGAGTCTCACTTTCCTCTGTGTAATGTCGCTCATAACAGGACCCATCTCTTCGCTGAGTTTGTTACAATAAGTAAATAAGATCGTGGGATTCTTTTCCCTACAGCAAGACCTGGCATGGGGCAAGCTCTCTCACCAGTGAGGGATTCCTCTCACTTGTTGAGAAGATTCTATAAGAGGGGAAGGCAGTTCTCAGACCTTGTTCCACGCTGTCTGAGAAATGGGAAAGATCACAGCTTTCCTAACATCGTTTGCAAGGGTTCTGTTCCGACTCTCCTGCATGATTATATTCACTTATGTCTGCTGCCTCACACAGTCCTCCAGCAACCCCAAGGGATATGTCTGCTTTTACAGAGCTTTTAAGGGGTTCTGAGGAGATGGGCTCAGAGAAGCAAACTAAGTTGTCCAAGATCACGCCCGTCTTGCTTTTCTCAGGCAACACACGCCTGTGACTTTTGGGTGTCAGATTATTAAAACAATTCAACCTCCCTCTGAAGTACCATGTAGGATTATGAAATACTGCCTCCTTGCTTTGAGGGTTAGGTGAAATAGTTACACTGAGTGAGCGTTAGTTGTCATTCTTCTCTGGAATTTTTTCCCCCCTCTCACTGTAGGTCAGAGAAACATGGCAGCAAGGCGAATTGCACAGGAGACTTTTGATGCTGTATTACAAGACAAAGCTAACCGCTACCACCTGGACCCCAGTGGCGAGGCTGTAGGTGAAGCTCTTCAGTTTAAAGCTCAAGGTGAATTAAAGTGCTTTGGGTTTTTCTTTGGGGGCGGAAGAAGTGACGAAATGTTTATTTGGGGTTGGGTAGGATCTTTATGCAGGGTGGTACTGTCATTATCTGCAGCTTCTCCTCCCCAGGCACCCTTCCCCACCTAGAGAAGGGTTCTTGAATCGATATCCTGGCTCCATCCCAACCACCAATACCCAGGTTTGAGCTCTCATCAGTTCCCTCCCAGATTTTTGCAGTAGTCTGGCTTCATTCCCCTCAAATCTGCCCTCCCCACAGATCTGTTAATGCTATCTTTGCTGGGACAAGGCCCTGCTTGGACTCTTGCGGTCCCTCGTTTCAGCGTTACATCATCAGACAAGTATAGGAACAGCCAGGTAACAGCAGTCTGTGCAAGGCAGGAGCACGTGTTGGGGTGGGGAAGTGCCTGTGGAGCTGCCGAACCTAAGTCCTGCCTGAAAACATGCCCTATGGAAAGTTTTGAAACATGATGCCAGCAGAATCAAAAACCGTGCTCATGCAGGATGACATGGAGGTCCCTCCCAGCAGCATATACAAGGCTCCCCAGCCTTTATCCCTGCCTTGGGTCTTGAGTCTCAGTGATACTGTGCTGTGTCTGTGTTCTGAATCCCTCTCATCCCAGCTCTGCCTGGTTCATTCCCTCAGGTACTAAGACCTGGCTCACGGATTTTCTGACCCCAGGGAGCCCCTGCAGGCCTTGAGGTTGATTTGGTTGCCCTTCCCAGCTCCGGGGAAGCATGAGGTACACTCCTCTGCCATGGGCCAGCCTCCTTTGGGCCTAGGCTGCATGTCTGGGGCACCAGCCCCTGAGCCAGCCTGTAGGTGGAGGAGGCTTCCTCAGTGTTGGTTGAGTGAGCCTGAGTCCTTGGAATAGGGATAACCGTTACTATGTCACTTTGGACCTGGACCAAGGTTCAGACTGTCCCCAGATTTTAAGTTTTCAAAAATTACTTGAGTAGTACATAAAAGCCTTCCTATTGTAAAAGATTGCAACAATTAAGAACTAGTTGGGAGTAAAATATCAAAGTTCTCTTAGCTGCTTTCTTACCTCTCCGTTGTAATCATATCTGTGGTATTTTCTACATCTTTAAATTCTTCTAGTGTTATATGATCCCGAATACTTAACGTGCTTATGTACATAAACGTATGTATTTACATGCATGCTTTTATCCATATATGTATACACATATGAATATACTTGGAGGTTTTAATCTTGGTTTATTTACTTAGGGTCTCAGAATACCATACATATTTTAGTTACCTCCAGAAAGATTGGGACTAGGAGTCCAGCAGGATGCTAGATGGTTCTAGAACCATCTCTGTCTTAGAGCTTCACGGTCCATAGTTTGCTTTTTTCTGTGTCCCTGCTCTGCCCTGCACATTTCCAGTGCCTTGTAAATCCTGTCGTGCAGAATCCCTCCATCATGCTGCCTCTGATGCCACTGCCTTAACTTGCCACCAATAACCAGCAATACCTGGATTATCCCAAAGGACTTCTTGCTCGAACTTTCTCATCCATTCTATTCCTTGTGGTCTGTTCCCCAACAGGAGTCAGTGAGGTCATCCCTCTGCTCTGAATCTTTCTATGGCTCTCAGAGAAACTCTGGAGTCCCATCGAGGGCCTGACTTGATCTGGTCCCAGCCCCTTCTGCTCATATCTCCTATCATAGCAGTTCCCTAACTTTGCTGCACATTACAATCATCTAGGGACCGTTTAAAAACCCTGATGCTCAGGTCATATCCCACCCTAATTCAATCAGGATGCCTGGGGTTCCCCAGGGACTCTAGAGGACAGCAGAGTTCAGGAGCTGCTTCTTACCACTTGTCCCTCATTCTGAGACAGGGACCTTGGGTGTAGTCAGAGTAGGGTGAGGCCTTCCGGAAAAAGCAAGGCAGGATATTTACAGTCAAAGCAACGTAACCATGTAAAGAAGCCCCTATCGAAATTCTATGTTAAGCATCATGCAAAGTCAAGGTCACACTAATTCTCTAAGGTAAAAATACTAGACTAGGAATATATACGTCTTCAGTGAGATCAGTTAGAGGCCAAAAAGCCAGGAGCAACTTGGCCTGGAATGTTTGAGTGTTCTGCAAGGGTATCTCAGCATAACCCGTGACTTCACTGTATCTCAACTATAAACAGCCCTAGCAAACAGACAACAACCCAGCCCACCTTGGGGGCAGAGCAGGTGGTACAAGTCTGCAGCCCTAGCCCTATACCCACATTCCTGAAAATCCTCAACCGACTATAAATCCCCTAGACAACGCACCACCACGGGCTCTCTTGTCCCCTATGCCAGGAGCTCTGTCCTCTCACTGTATCTCTAAATAAAAGCCTCTCCCTGGCTCTCCTACCTTGGGTGTTTGCTAAGTTCATTCTTCGACTCTGCAAACAAGAATCCCAGCATCAATTCCATCTGTTGCATTGTGGCCACAGTCATCCCTGCCAGTCCCACCTCAGAGCTCTGTCCTCACACTTCCTCTCCTGGAAGGCTTCTCCTGGCCCCTCACACCAGGCCTCTGCTGCTCTGATATGTTGTTGTCAGAGCTACCTATTCTGACTAGCCTGTCTAAAAATGGCTTTCCCTCTTCACATTTCTGCCTATTTCCTTAATATTTCTTAAGGGTACTTTCTTACATGTGGTGGAGTTTTGTTTATTGTCTGGCTCCTCACCTGATAAGCCCTGGAGAGCGGGGACTGCAGTCTCTTTACCTGCTGTAATGTAAATGCCTAGAGCAGTGCTCACACACTAGGTGCTCAGTAAGTACTTGTTAAACAAATAAACTTAGATTTATACAAAGCTGTGGCCTCCTGTCACCTCTTTGCTGATTACTGCCTCCTGGTATCTCTTTTCCTTTTTGAATTGGTAGTAGATTCTGATTCCAAAACTAGAAAGTTAGAAAGAGACTTCCTTCTAGGAGACAGGAGGAAGGGTGGCCTACAGAAAACCAGTCTGCCTATTCAGACGAGTAGAAATATACAAGTATTCTAGTCATGGTAAAGAAGTCCAGGTTATTTAGGGACCAGACACTCTTCCCTGGGTATAAAAGTGTAAAACAGATGCCTGCAGGAGGCAGAGCCAGGGCGGCAGATCTGAGTGACCGAGGGCTACTGCGCCCAGCCCTGTGGACTGTCACTGGGCATTTACAGGCCCAGTGCGTGTAGGTCTTCTGTTTTTAAAAGTAGTAAATCCAGATTTTTAAGCAAAACTATACACATTTTGAATGTTGGCAACAAATGTGAATTTCTAAAATACACTCTGCCAGATAAAGCATGCCTGCTGGCCAGTGGTCTGTGGACTATCTGTTCTGCAACCTCTAGTCTAAAATCCCTTTGTGTTTCTTTTTGGATCGTTTCTTTCAGATCTTCTAAGAACAGTCCCAAGAGCCAGAGCAGATATGTATGATGACATTCACAGCGACAGCCGATACTCTGTGGGTGGATCTATAGCTCACCCTCGAGATACTGGGAGAGAAGGCCTGAGAGGCGATGTATTCCCAGGACCTTCCTTCAGATCAAACAACCCTTCTGTAAGTGATGACAACTACTTTCGCAAAGAATGTGGCCGGTATCTGGAATTTTCCCACCCTGATTCCCGAGACCAGGTCTTTGGCCACAGGAAATTGGGACATTTTCGTTCTCAGGACTGGAAATTTGCACTCCGTGGCTCTTGGGAACAAGACTTTGGCCACCCAGTTTCTCAAGAATCCTCTTGGTCACAGGAGTATAATTTTGGTCCTTCTGCACTTCTGGGGGACGTCGGCTCCTCCAGGCTGATTGAGAAAGAGTGTTTGGAGAAAGAGAGTCGCGATTACGATGTGGACCGTCCAGGGGAGGCAGACTCTGTGCTCAGGGGCAGTGGCCAAGTCCAGGGCAGAGGCCGAGGTCTAAACATTGTTGACCAGGAGAGTGCCCTCCTAGGAAAGGGGGAAACTCAGGGCCTGCTCACGTCAAAGGCAGGGGTCGCGAAGCTTGTTGCACTGAGAAGTGTGAGCACGAAGAAAGTACCCACTGTGAATCGTATCACTCCCAAAACTCAGGGCACTAACCAAACCCAGAAAACCACCTCGAGTCCCAATGTGACCCTGGGGACAAGCTCGGGGACGGAAGATATCCAGTTCCCTATTCAGATCCCCTTGGGGCTCAATCTGAAGGATATTCGGCTCCCCAGAAGAAAGATGAGCTTCGACCTAGATAAGTCTGATGTTTTTTCGAGGTTTGGGATAGAAATAATCAAATGGGCTGGATTTCATGCTATTAAAGATGATGTTAAATTTTCCCAGCTTTTCCAGACTCTCTTTGAACTTGAAACAGAAACCTGTGCTAAAATGCTTGCCTCATTCAAATGCTCCTTAAAACCGGAGCACAGAGATTTTTGCTTTTTTACTATCAAATTTTTAAAGCACTCTGCTTTGAAAACACCCAGAGTCGATAATGAGTTTTTAAATATGCTTTTAGACAAAGGTGCTGTGAAGACCAAAAATTGCTTTTTCGAAATCATAAAGCCCTTTGACAAGTACATAATGAGGCTTCAGGACCGACTTCTAAAGAGTGTTACTCCTCTGCTCATGGCCTGCAATGCCTATGAGCTGAGTGTCAAGATGAAGACCCTCAGTAACCCCCTGGACTTGGCTGTTGCCCTGGAGACCACCAACTCCCTCTGCCGGAAGTCGTTAGCCCTTCTGGGACAGACTTTCTCCTTGGCCTCTTCTTTCCGGCAAGAGAAAATCTTGGAAGCTGTTGGCCTCCAAGATATAGCTCCCTCTCCCGCTGCATTTCCAAACTTCGAGGACTCGACTCTGTTCGGGAGGGAGTACATCGATCACCTAAAGGCCTGGCTGGTCAGCAGTGGGTGTCCTCTCCAGGTCAAGAAAGCCGAAGCCGAGCCGACTCAAGATGAGAAAACGGTTCCTCCTACCAAACCAGAAACTCAGGCCAAGGCTCGGAGAACTCCGAGTGATGGTAAGGAAAGCAGTGAAGGTTTTTGTTCCATGTGATTTGCTTGTTGTTCATGTTTCCTTGTAACATCTCTGATTATCTTTGAGATTTTAACACAGACATTCGTTAGCCTGCTGGGAATGAATCAGAATTTTAGAGCACTCACATTGGCTAGTGTACATGTCTGCCACTCATTCTGTAAACATTTATTAGGAGTTGTCTGTTTACCACAGAAATCCTTAGACATTTCTGGGACAGAGTCCTCTGGGCATCTGATGAAAGCTGTGGTTCTTGCCAGGAAAAAAAAAACGTATATTTGTATACAGCTTTGCCAGCACTTTGTGGGGGCTTGCCTGTCCCGCAGCCAACGTAAAGAAGCCCCCTTGCAACAGGGCTCACCCTGAGGTATTTACTGCTCCTAGAAGGAGGTGTACATGGTGGGCACTGTCTCTGAGGGGTTCCCAGGCTCCTGAGGGACATAAATCACAAAAACCAATCCCTCCTGTGCTGGGATTAAGGGAGATGTACCCAGCCTGGGGAGTCAGGAGGCCATGTCTGAGCTGTGTTGAGGGATAGGCAGAGATGAACCAGGTCAAGCCAGGTGGTGGAGGCACCTTTCCACCCACTTACTTTTCTAGAATGCCTGAACGTCACTAGATCACTCGGGGACACCTGGTAACATGCACTGTGAGCGGGCTTGCTGGGGTGGGGATGGACCAAGAAAAGGTAACAGAAATACAAATCGCTGGCTGGTGGGTGGCTCTCTCCCTCTCCCTGTCTCCCAGGATGGGTGCTCAAGTCCAGGCATCCCAGAGGTCTGAGCATACATAATGGGCACATGCCCGGCCAGGAGGCCCTTTCCCCCTTCCTATCAGGAGAAGTCCCTACCGCATGCTTTTTTTTTTTTTTTAAATAATTTATTTTATTTTAGTATCATTAACCTACAATTACATGAGCGATACCGTGATGATTGAACTCCCCCCTTCACCAGGTCCCCCCCACCGACCCCACCACAGTCACTGTCCATCAGCGTAGTGAGATGAGAATCACT
>JAQQAC010023519.1:10087781-10129338 GCA_029783875.1 Phataginus tricuspis | reverse complement strand
GATTCACATTTAAGTCCGTAGAGTTTGAGTAAATCCGATTGCCCTCTAGAAAGTAGGTGGGCCTTGTCCAATCAGTTGAAAGACTGAATAGAAAAAAGTCTGGCCGTCCTCAGGCAAAGGGGATTCTGTCAGCAGATGGCCTTGGAGCTGGAACTGCAGCATTAGCTCTTCCCGAGTTCCCAGCCTGCCAGTTTTGGATTTGCCAGTCTCCATAATCACTTGAGTCAATTCCTTAATATCATTCTGGAGTCTCCTCTCAGCGACCAGAGCAGATCTGAGTTCAGAGACCCGACCCTGATGTGCGATCTAGTTCAAGTATCTCAAACTCTGGGCTCACTTGCCTCGCCCACGAAAAGGACACCAGGATGACAACAGGCTGAATCTTGACAGGATTTCATCCCCAAACACCCCCCCCAACCCCCAGCAGTGACAGCATCCTCTAGGAGTTTGCCAGCAATGTAAGTTCTCAGGTCTGGCCCCAGACCTGCTGAATCAGGTGCTCTGTGGGTGGGGCCTAGGGATTTATGTGTTAATGGACCCCCTAGTGGACTCTGAAGGCCACACTGAAAATATGTCTTCTAGCACACGCTTACATCTAGCATTTTAAAAAAGGTCATTTTAATCATGTGGCCAAAATAGCTGGGAATTCCTTGTTGGAAGTACCCCTGCCTTCTCTGAGTTTTGGCAAACAGATAGGGTAAAGGCGAGTCTGTGCCCACTGAAATCATTGCTTCCACAGCTCTTCACACAGTTGGTAAGACCCACCTTGGGCATTTTTCATGAAAAATTCCAGAGCTCCACCTTAGAAAGCCTCAGAATCTCCAGGAGATTGTCCAGGCTTGTGTTTTGAATACCCCCTCTTTGGCCTTTTGCTTACCTGGTGAATTTGGGAAGCACTGCACAGATCAGGCTAATGTTCTTTGTATATTTCTCTAGAACATAGTCTCCATCAGAGCAGAGGAGCCACACAATACCTAAAGATAAATCAGTCAATGACCTAAGTCATTTTGGTTGAGTCGTCTTGCTATCCAATGTGACTGCAGCTCCCGGAAGGGAGGACCTCTTTCAGTTTTCTCCTAGCAGCTAAGGTGTGACAGATAAGGTACCTGTTGCTCCAGGAGAAGGGGGCTCCCCACCCAGGGCAAGTTCACAATGAATTCTCGGAGACGGCAATAAGAAGAGCAAGAAGTTGGGGGCTTTAAAGGGGGTTCATACTACGTTTATTCTCACAGTGGTCACAGGCTAAGTACAAGTGGCAAAGACAGGTCAGTCTTTCCTGGCTCTGGTGCTGCTCCCCAGTATGGGCTTAACCTCTCCTAGCACTGGGACTCCACGCCTCCCCTCTGCCAGCCTCTGTTTTCTCCTAGTTCTCCCTCTAGGCTTCCCTTCTCTACTCTCCAGGCTCCCTGTTCTCACACCCCCACCACTTTCTGCCTGCTCTCAAGGCTACTACCCCACCCCTAGCATGAGGAGGAACTCTGTGGGTGGGTCTCTATGGTGACTGGCAGATGCCCAGCCAGTTACATACCAGGAACCGAGGAGAGGAGATAATGAATGTTTCCTCTCTAACCTCTCCTGGGCTGGTACTCCCATAACAGCAGCCACTCAGCTTCTCTGTCCCCAGCAAACATCCCGCCACTCTCTAAGTATGCAAAGCAGGCTCTTACATATATACAACGGGTGCTATTAAGGCCAGGCGGGAATCCTGGTCAGAAATTTCCATTTACAGGATCCAGCATCTTAAAAGATCACTGGCAAGCAGATGCTTGCCTCCTCAACCTACGGTTCATTTGCGCAGATTCACATTAAATGCCAAAAACCAGATGAAGTTTGTGAAAATTAAAAGGAAACCCCATTAAAAATGGAATTAGGGGGCCAGTAGGGGGCGATCTGAAGCCCTACCACTGGAGAATAACTGCAGAACCACCAGAGTGGACTTGCAAGTGGATGCTGCTTTAGCTCCCACTTTTACTACCCAGGAGGAAGGGTTCTTCCACCCCAGCAGCAGCCCAACCAATGAGAGACTGTCACAACTCAGCCGCGAGACTTGGAACTCCCAGTTTACTTCAATGGACTTTTGTTATAACAGCCCCTCCCAACTCCACCCCTTCTTCCATAAAATAGTGTTCCACTCCTTCTTCTCAGGACTTGCCTATGGTTTTGCCTTAGCTTGCGTGGCCCAAGCTGTAATTCCCTGCTATTCCAGAATAAATCCACTTATTAAAATAGCTGACAGTTTTATTTTATTTTTTTTAGGAGAGCAAGGTACAGCTTTTATTTAGAAATCAAGTGAGAGGAAAGAGCTCCTGGCTCATGCCAGGAGGGGACAAGAGAGCCCTGACAGTTTTATTTTTAAGGTTAACAAGTTAAATGAGCAGACATTATGCACAGCGTGTGATACAAAAGCTAGAGCAGTTGAGTTCTACAGACTAGAATGTGATGCATTGCTCCTAGACTTCCAGGGAGCATGTCACGATTATAGAGTTAGAAGTGTTCCCGCATCCTGAATGGGCCGGGAAGAAGGGGAAGCTGTGTGTATTCGGTGTACTGATCAGATCCCAATGCTGCTCCTGCTGCTTCTTCAGGTGTAAATACCTAGAAAGGCCACAGAAGTGAGACGAGACACACACGCTCACGCAAGCGCAGGAGAGAACAAACATTCCTAAATGAATGTGACGGGCCACTAAGCCCAAGTTTTCCTTGTAAACATTTCCCTAGACATCTCGCTAGCTTCCCTGGATGGCAGCTTCAAAACATCCAAGAAAATGTGAGCAAGTGGTCAGCAGCTTTGTTTTAATTATGTTTATTAGACTTTTTAATCCCATACAGTAGAAACACAAGTTTATTCTAAACTTTACACAAATGCAAAGTACCTGAAGTAGCCAAAACAATTTTTTAGAAAAAGAACAACATTGGAGGAATAACTGATTTCAAGATTTATTCTAAAGCTACAGTAATCAAGACAGTGTGGTTTTACCTGAAGGGTAGACCTATTGATGAGTGAACAGAACAGAGAACCCAGAATTCATTTTGGGGCTTAAAAAATCTCATAACTTAAACAGTTAATTGATTTTCCCACAAAAGTGCCAAGGTAATTCAACCGGAAAGGAGACCATCTGGAACAATTGATTATCCCTATGGAAAACAATGAACTTCTGTCTTGCCTTTTATCATACACAAAAATTACCTCAAGATGTAGCAGAGACACAAAGTAAGTGTTAACAGCACCTGTTTTGCTTAATTCCAATGTACAGCCAGGAGCCACTGGTCTATACGATTGCTCCTGAGACATCTTGTCTTTAAAGCATGATTCCTCATACTTCCTTGTCAGCTTCCATGTCCCCATTGTCTCAGCTGCAAAGAACGCTGAAGTTCATGCTTGACCTCAGTTCCACTCCTTCAATCTCTGTCCATTCTACCTCCATCACCTTGATTCCAGTGAAAGCCACCACTCTCCACCCTGGGCCACTGCAATGGCCTAAAGACTCATTGCTTTCCGTCCTTTCCCTCCAGCCCATGCCCCACCCTGCAGCCAGAGTAGCCATGGGATGCTTCTGATTAAAGCCTTTCAACTGCTTCCCACTGTGCTCCAGAGAAACCTAAAGATCCTTGCTACAGCCCACAAGGCCCTTCCCGGGTGGCTGCTGCTGACCCTCACCCCCTCTCAGAGCCACATGGGCCTTTGTTCCCATGCTTTTCCTTTCCAGGGTCCAGGCATATCGTCTTCTGCCCTCTTCTTCCCTGCTCTTGCTCATCCTTTTGGGTTTGGTGTAAGTACTCTTCCTTAGAGGAGTCCCACTGACTTCTCATTCCCAGGAAGGTCCCATGTATGACCTCATTACATCCTGGGCTTTCCTTCCATTGCACTTGGATTTTTCTGCCATGTATCAGTGTGATTTAGATGGGAGACAGTCAACTGAACTCATGGACTGAACACTCCACAGGCTGGAACCCCGCCTGCTCTGAGCATCAGTGTAGACCTATGACAAGCTCAGTGTTTAGCATGTCCAGGGCACTCAAGAAATGCTACTTGGATGAATGACACTGAGGTTCACACCCCACTGTGCATTACTCAACATTACGAGCCAAGGTTCAGAAAACGCCCAGGAGGCCTGCTTTCACCGATTCCTGGAAACCAACCAGCGGAGGTGCAGGCCGTTACTGTTTCCATTGTACAGGTGAAGAAGGGGAAGTGAAGACAAGTCCAATAAACTTCACCTGACTACTAACAGGGGAGTCAGGTCTTAAATCCAGGTCTCTCCTACTACAGCATGAGATTTCACCTTCTGCTCTGTGATGCAAGTGACTCACCTTGGGCTTGGAGAGACTCAAGGAGCTGATGCAGGCACGTTACACTTTCAACAAGTCGCCACTCTCTATTGTCAATAAAAAAAATTAAACTATCTACTATGTGGCAGAGAGGATGCTGGGTATTCACTTAGTGCACAAAATTGACATCCTTGACAATTAAACTGAGGGTAGGCAAACAACAAAGGGTACCCAAAAGATGCGAAGGGAGGAAAAGGGAGGCAGTGATCAACAAGGCTGCAGGCTTGAGATGGAGTCAGCTGAAACCTGGAAAATGAGGCAGAGCAGGTGCAAGAGAAGGGGTGGGACAGTCACAGTCTGTGGGCCCTGACCTTGGGAAAGCGCTTGTCCAGTTGAGGAGCTAAATGAGGTGGTGCTGGAGACACTCTGAGAACACAGAAAAGAGGCCTCTCGTGTTCTCTCCTCCCGCTGTTTCCACGTAAATGTCTTTGCAGCAATGTCCTCCTTGGCTGCCCCATTTAAAATTTCCACGCCCCTCCATGTCTCCATCTCAACACAATGAATTTGACTCACTTCTTTGGCTCTCGCCTGTCTCTCTCGCAGCTCCACAGCGGCTGAGAGTTTGGTCTGTGCGATGGTATCACAGCACCTGCGCCTGGGACTCAGGAGCAGGTCAATTAATATTTGCTAACCTAATTAACAGAGCTAAAAGCAGGTTTTGCAGAAAACACAGCCACGGTCGGGTCCACTTGGCCTTGCCCGACAGGCCCCGCCATCCTCCGACCGGTTTCCAGGGCCACCCTTGGCCGACTCTGTCAGCCACAGTCCAGTCTGCCGGCTCGCCGGCCGCCCGCACCGCCTCGGGTCCTCACTCCCGAGTCGCAGCGCTGCTGCATATCCCGCCGCCACCCCATCCCATCCCCCAAACTCCAGTTGCCGCCGCTGCCGCCGCCGTCACCACCACCACTAGGACCACTACGACCACCACATAGCCGCAGTGTCGCCCGCACTACGCATGCTCGGCGGTGGGAGGCCGAGAGGCGTGTCCAGGATGCAGACCACAGTACGCAGGCGCAAAACCATCCCAGACAGAGCGGGGAGGTGCGTCCGGCGCGCTTGCTCTCTGGCTCCGCCCACCTCCTCCAGGCGCCCCCGAACTGGAGCGCACGCGCGCTGCAAGCGGAAGGGCGGGCGGGCGCGCACACGACGCCGGGCGAGCGGCGGAAGCGGCAGAGACCGTCTGTGGGGTGCAGGGAAGCCGGCAAGTGCGCGCGCAGCGGGGGCGCGGGCGGCGTGGGGGGGGCCGCCGGGGCCGGCGGACGCGCGCGCGAGGCTAACTCTTGCTCGGCGGCAGCAGCGGCGGCTTCTTTGTTTCGTGAGCAGAGGCGAGACGCCCACTCTGTCCTCGGCCCCGCGTGGAGGGGCTGGGGCGGAGACGGCGCCGGTGGTTCCCGGTAAGGAACGCGGGCCGCGGGGGGAGCGCGGCGCGAGGCTTGGGGCGGACGGTTTGAATGGAGCCGGGGCGCCGAGGGGGAAGGGGGCCGCTGGCAACTGGAGCGGGACTGGGGTACGGCGGCGCCCGAGGGTCAAGAAGCGTGGCCAGCACCGCGCGCGCGGCGCGGGCCACAGTGTAGGAAGGCCCCGGAGGCTACAGGATCCGCGGGCGGGTTGGGGGGCCCCGGCCGCGTGGAGGCCGCGCGCATCCCCTCCCCTCGCGCTCGCTCTCGTCGGGGTCGGCGGACAAAGCTCGCGGCCCCCTAGGCTAGCCAGTGTCGCGGTCCCCAGTCGCCGACTCCGCCGCTGCTGCAATAATACACAGGCATCGGGGCTTTTTGGCTATATTGTAACGGGTCAGACTCGAATGTTGCCTTTTTGGCGAGACTGCGTCCGGTGTTCAGTAAGAAACATGGGTCCAGGGTCGCCTGGACACCAGAATTAGCAAACCCGTTTGGGTTAGCTGACCTAAAATTTTATTTAAAAAAATTCACGTATTCTAGATGCTCAGGGAAAGGTAAATAACTCCCCCAATCCTTTGCAAGTAGTGACTTCAAAACGTTTGCCCCTCGGGGGTCGGCAGCAAGTGGGGGAGGGCGGGGAGAACTGTTGGCTGTTGAAAGTATTCTTTTCGCGTTGCATCCTTTTCCCTTCCTCCCAACAGATTATCCACATGAAGGCTTTTACTTAAAACGTGGATCTTTTCAGGCGAGTGTTTTGTGCCGGTTTTGAAGACACTAGTGTTGATATTTTTCCCCCCAGTGAGTCCTTGGGGAAAGTAGGGAGTAAGTGTGAGAGCCACTTCCTAGGAATTTGAAACCAGCTTTCAATTTGAATTGACACACCGGATTCGAGTTTTATTTCTGGCGCTGTCCGGTCACTTAGCTGTGTGACTTTAGGCAGATAGCTTAATCTTTCTGAACCTCTTAGTCTTCTCGTTTGTGAATGGAGGGGATAATGCCACAAATGGAGTCGGTGAAAGCCTGTAAAATGGTTCCTGTCAAGAGCGAAGCATATTATTACTGTTTGGTCCAGTCTCCTTTGTTCAGCCACTATCTGTTGAGACCCTAGTGGGTGTTAGATGGTTGGGGGTTGGATGCTCTTGAGGAATCTCCCCAGTCTTGTAGGGTAACAGGCAGTAAATGTGGGAACAACTCCCTCAGCCTATCATTTAATCCTCACAACCCTTCTTATGATAGGAGCATAGTGGATGCCCAGGGGAGTGATGGGAGCTGGAGACCCGGGAGGCTCCAGAATCAGGGAGGATGTCCAGGCTTATATTTGACCCCCTGGATCAGTCATTGCTCCCTCTGCAAACACTGGCTTATTGCACTGATCCTTTCCTGTGTAGCAGCTAATGCTTATAATTATGTTTCTCCTGTCCAAGGGCCGTCAGAGCAGGGGTCTAGCCTGCCTGGACTCCTGCCCTGTATCCGGGCCTGGCACACAGTAGGCCTTCAGTGAACATTTGTGAAATGAATGAGAAGGGTCCTAGGGAGGACTGAGTGTGTGTGGGGGAAGTGCTTGGCCCAGGACCAGGATTGGTTGGCTTGTAAGCAGTAAACATTAGTTGCTGTTGATGGTTTTTTTACTTTCTGGGATAGTGTTTCCCAAACCTCATTCCCTGGTGGTTGGTATGCCGTGGTGGTGAGGAGTTCTAGTTCTGGAATCAGATTGTGGATTCCCCCCCTAGCTCTCTAAATCATAGCTGGACCTCGAGCAAGGCACTTACCAGGAGGTCCCCCAACTTGTGAAACAGGTGTGACAGCAGTGCCACCTCAAAGGATAGTTGTGAGGCTTGAAAAGACAACATGGGAAGTGGCTTAACACACTGCAGCGCCGGGTAATGCTGTGAGCACTCAGTTGGTGGGCGTGCATAGCGTTCCTTTAATATATATATTTTTTGTAAATTAACTGTTTAAAAGCTAAAAGCATCAGTTTAGAGCCATCCTGTATCTCAGAAACCCCAGGTTTGATGTGTTGGTTATATATTTTTTTCTAATTTTCTTCAAAATTGATGCATATGTAATGAGGAAAACAGTAAATGTCCTTCCACATGCCGTCTAAAATTATTTTGTGTCTAACCTTTCAGGAGATGTTGATCTTGCAGGGTTTTGAGCCAGGAGGGTGACATCACCGAAGCTGGGGTGTAGGGCAGTGCAGTGGTCTCCAAACCTTTTCTGTCCGTGAAAAGGACCCCCAGCACGTATGCATATGTATTTACTTAGCTTTGCCCCTGCTTGTGGATCTTCAGAACACCTGGGAGGTGACCCTAAACCAGCTAGCTGTGGGTCTTAGCTGTTTATCGGATGTGGGAGAGATGAGGCATGATGGGGAATGTCTGCTGAGAATAACATTCTGTCAGTGAAGAAACTGAGGCCCAGGGATATTTCTTTACATGGCTTCCCCTGCCAGCCATCCGGGTCTGACTCCTGGGACTGGCTTTGCCACTTCCCCTCCTGGTGCCTCAGAAAAATGGGACGACAGTCCCTGAAATATAGTAAGTTCTCAGATGTGCCAGCTGATTTTTGGCCTTGGTCACCAAGGCTGCTGTGGTGCAGAGGGACCCATTCACACTGACCGTAACCCACGCAGTGTGAATGGTGCCCCCTGGAGTTGTGTAGGAAGTGGCCGAGCCCCGCATTCCATTCATATAGCAAACAAGCATGCACTGGGCGTCAGCCGTGAGCCAGGCACTGCTGGGAGCTGGGGGTTCAGCTTGGAACAAGTAGACACTGACCCTGTTCTCACTCATATCAGTCTCCATATTTGCCAAGGGGGACAGTAATAGTACCCAACTAGTAGGACTGTTGCAAGGACAACACAGAATGACAAATATAAAGTGCTTAGAACAGTGCCTGGCACATAGTGCTAGACAATTGATAGCTGCTTTTATTTGTTAGGATTCCTACAGCATCCTGCTGGGTTGAGACACAGAATGTATTTTTGCCCCATTATAATGGTTCTATATGTTGTCAGAATGGTAGCAAAAGGAATCAGCTCCCCCATTTTGTCCTTAACTTAAAGATTGTGCGCTTTGCAACTTCACTGTAAGGCCTTGGAAAGAGGGAAGTGTGTTTGGTCACGTGGGTTTTGAAAAATAGCAAATGTTTGTTTTCCATCTCAGTATTTCCTCCTAACTTGTAACACCAATGTGAACACACAAGAGAGTCGAAGTTAAAAAATTAAAATTAAGGGATATGCAAAACCTGTAAAAGGGAAGTAACAGCTGTTGGAATATTGGGAAATGTTTAAGGGGAACAGGTCAGAACCGAGGCTGAGGCTGTTGGAGCCGACCTTATGGATCCCTCATCCCCAAGAAGCATTAGGCTTGTTAATATGATCGATGATGATACCTTGGTTGGCGTTTTCTGTTAACTCCACGCTGAAGATGTTCATCTTTCAGGCTGTGGATTTGCCAAGCGTAAGAAATTCAGCCTCAGCTCATCTTCCCACATGGGAAAAGGGCCTTTAGGGGAACCGCCAGGTGTTAGCTGGGTTTGTTGGGAGATCGGATTTCTGCCAGGGCAGAAGGAAGGGAAGGGGTGCATCGTTTCCCTCCAGCCCCCTCAAGGAAGAGGCTTCCTTTAGAAAATACATGAGTGTTAGCAGAGTATCACCTAGCCCTGGCCGCTCCCTAGCCTTTGCACCCTACAGGGGTTTGGGACCCTGGTTACTTTGCTAAAGGGGCATGTCTTCATTTTTGGGTGTGGACACGTCACTGGGGACAGTCTGAGTTTCGTTCAGTGTGGGGTTCACCAGCCATGAGTGCGTTAAAGGAGGATGACCCCATTTTCAGTAGTGATGGGCTTTCAGATCGCTCCGGGGGTGGTGTAAGTTCTCCTTTCCCTGGCAGGTCGCGGCTCCCTGGCTCAGGAGCAGGCGGCTGCGTGGCAGTTTGCCTCCCCTGTTACGGAGGGAACAGGGTTAGATGTGTGCCACCCTGCCTTACCCCAAAAGTCCCAGTAAAGTGGCACAGTAGATGGTCTCATTGTCTTAATGGTGACCCTGAAGCATAGGAGGCCTCTTATCGCACCCCAAAAACTGCCTCTGCCCTGATGGCTGCTGAGAATGTTACCTGTGACCACCTGGACAGCTGGCGTGCTAAGTGCCCTTGCCCGCCTCCCCAGAATACTCTGAATGCTCCAGCCTGTTGGAGTGCTTCTCTTTGCCTGCACTTTGCACCCTTCCAGGCTCTCCTCCTCCAGTGCCTTTTGATCCTCAGTTTGAATCAATTACTCAGGGCTTGGAGTCAGACTTGAGGCAGGACTCTACTTCCTGTGTGACTTTGGGCAAACGACTTAACCTCTCTGAGCAGAAAACCCCCTGTTCCCAAGCTGCCCTTCCAGTTGTGAGTGTTGAATGGTGGGGATGTGAACTGGAGCAGAAATCCAGCCTGGCTGGGATTTGCCAAGCCTGGCTCCAGGGCTGGTCAGCCCCAAGAAAGGGATGCCTTTTATATTTCAGATGGCACATAACTAACTAAGGCCTTGTGGGTGACCTTGGGCATCCTTGACCCCTCTTAATCCTCTCACCCATATACCTGTTCCATCAATATGTCCAGAGAAATCTTCTCAGTCCATCATCAGACCATGTCACCGCTCTGCCCGGACATTCCAGTGGTTTCCCGTTGCACCTAGAGTAGATTCCTCCTCACTGTTACCCTCAAGGCCTGTGATCGGGCCTTGCCGCTCAGTCTCCCTCTGCATCTGCAACACCTCTCTTCTGCTCTACTCCAGCACAGTCCCACCTCAGGGCCTTTGCATTTGCTGGTCCCGCTGCCCATCGATAGCAACCTGGCTCCCATTTCACTTCAGGTCTCTGCTCAGATGTGTCCCCATCACTGAGACCATTCGTGGTCTCATGATTGAAAGAACGCCTCCAGTTAGCTTGGCCATTAACCCTTCTTGATTAGTGTTTCACAGCACTCCCACCCACTACATAACATTGTGTCATTTATTTGTGAGCTTGCCCCTGTCACTCAACTGTTGGATCCACCAGCAAGGGCTCTGTTCTCTGCCGGGTGCCCAGGACCTGGAATCCTGCTCAGCAAACAGTTGGTGCTTGGTCAGTATTTGAGGGGGCTGGGAGGATGGGTCGTAAGTGACCCCTGACAGGTGCAGGTGTCGTGCCTCCCTGCCCACTCTTGGCTCCTCTGGTCGTCTGTGTGCCACTGGTGTGGGACTTCCCTCCCTCCCTTCCTCAGCTCATGTGCTGGGTTAAAGTTGCCTATACAGCAGGCACAGCAACAGACCCAGTGGTGGGTCATGACATCCATCCAGTGGGGCTTGAGCAGCCTTAGCAGAGAAAAAGAAGAGAGTTCATCATGTTTCATGGGGAGCAGGGGCAGGACAAACTCATAAAACTTGTTGCAGTCACTTGATGCATGTTTGCTGGGTCCTGTTGGAGCTCAGGGTCACAGTCAGGAGGGCTTGAGGAACACCTCTCTAGTAGGTAGGTAGGAGAGTGTGTGTGTTCTCACAGCATAGACGCTGCATCTCCTGCCAGGTGAGAGCACAAACTCCCTGAGGGCAGAGAACTGGCCCAGTTGTCCTGTCTTCTGGCTTGTTGTAGGTGGGGAAATACTCTTCGATGGTTTTCAAGTGAATGAAAAAAAAGTGAAAGGGTATGGGGGGGAGATGAGTGAATAAAATGACACCTAACTCCCAGCGCTAAAGATAACACAGCAAGTCCCCTCTTACCTGCAGGGATATGTTCTGAGACCCCTAGTGGGTGCCTGAAGCCTCGCGTAGTGCCGACCCCTGTGTATACTAGGTTTTTTCCTATATGTACACACCTGTGATAAAATTTAATTTGTGAGTTAGGCACAGTAATAGATTAGCAATAATAACAATAAAATACAACAGTTATAACAATATAGTGTAGTAGAAGCTATGTGAGTGTGGCCTCAAAATGTTTTATTTAATGTTTTATTATTATCTCAGTTTTATTCTGTGTGAGCACCCTTCTCGTGATGCTGTGAGATGATGAAATGCGCCTGTGATGAGATGGAGTGAATGACATAGGCATCGTGATGTAGCGTCAGGCTGCTATTGACATTGTGACCAAACGTCAGAAGGAGAGTCACCTGTTTCCAGACTTACGGGTGACCACCGGGAAATGAAACGGCAGAAGGTAAACTGCGGATAGCAGCTAGCAATTTGGCATGTCAACCTTCCAGATAGAACAGGGAAGATGTTGCAGTTTATCATCATGATAAGGTTTTTTCATTTCTGGAGTGTATTCCCTTTTAAATGGATGGCAAGGTTTCACTGCTTAATTATATTGCAAGGAAAATGCCATAGACCAGCCAGCATTGAGGAAGTGCGGTCTTGGGAATAAGCCGTTTCTGCACATTCCCTAAGACCACAGATGCCCCGCCCCCTCCATCCTTCCAGGTTCATGGACAAGCGCGCTCCACACCATCAGGCCCAGTGTGCAGGGTTTTCTTAGTAGGGAGTATTGGGGGGAATCTCGTTTCGTAGGTTAAATGTAGCAAATGGGGTTGGCTTTGCTGAGGCCACCCTGCCTCCAGCCGCCTTGGTCCCTCGGAGCACCCTGCTATGCCTGGACCGCAGTCTGTCTGCTGGCGAAACACATCTGTGAATGAATTTCTCCACGCCAAGAAAATAGCCGATAAACTGAAGCCAAACTTAAATATAATGCTGGATTTCAGGCAAGATGAGAAAAAATCCATAATCCCAGCAAGCCGATTTCAGAGGGTCCCAGTTACCCGTTAGCATCTGTCCTGTGTCGTGGGTGGCCCCCACGGTCCTTTTTTCATAAAAGCCAAGGATGGTGCAAAAGAAGAAACTAGACCTCTGATCCTCAAGCATTCTCTAGCTCAGCATTAGGATGTGGACAGATGTTTTTATTTTAAGATAATATTGATGCCGTCGAAAGGGGTAAAACATACTGCTGTCCTCAAGTCCTTTCACCCTTCCTTGTATTTCCACAGAAGTACTTCCCGGGCATCTCAGGATTTATTTCCTGGTGATTTTTCTGACCTAGGTTTTCCTTTTAACTAAATAAAGTGTTTTTTCAAAATCGGATCACAAAGATAGTAGATGGTTATTGTAAAAAAGAAAAATGCATGGAGAAAAAACACCCCAAATCTGTGGTGTTGGAAAGTGTTCGTTCCCCGTCCTGTGCCTCCGGAGCGCCGCTGCCTCTGCCGACAGCAGTTTGGTGCCTGTTTCCTCTGAGCCGGCTTCTGGGCTCGGGTGGACTTGTGTACGTCATCACTGTCGGCACAGTGGGGCTCGGGCCAAGCACACCTCCCACGGTGCTGCCCTCTTGGCCCTGCTTTGTTTTTCAGACCATCCTCCTTGTCCGTGTGCACAGAGCTGCCTCATTTGTTCGTTTTCGTGGCGCCACAGCATCTGTGCTGCAAGGATTGTCGGGGCCCCGAGTGCTCAGCAGTTGGGGTGTGTCTCAGAGAAATCGAGGTGACATGGGCCAGGTTGCTTCCAGGCCCATCGGCCCCTGGAACTTGGGAGCATGTTTTCAGCTTGTAGTTCGCAGACCCGGCATGGCTTTTAGGTTTCCCATTCTCTTTTTGCCAGAGTAGTTTTACTTCCGCTTGCATTCCTTCAGGCTGCACACCTGGATTCCCAGGCTCCGTTCCCTCCTCACGGAGCCTTCAGGTGCCCCATGGCATGACCGCATTGCTCTGTTAGGCTCCCAGACGCATGTTAGCAGTTTCGCCATTTTGGCCTCTGCACCCCCTTGTCCCTCGCTTTTCTTATCAGCTTAGGTGTGGCTCTGGTGTGAGATGGTTTTAGGGTTGTGTAAAGTTGCCCTTTCTTTCCAAGCTCAGACACCAGTGACTTGTCAGAGAAGGACTTGTTGCAGGAGTCCAGGCAGCACCGGAAGCCACCTAAAACTTCCATGGCCATAGGATGACCTTAGGGTCCCGAGGAATTTGCTGAAAATGCCAAATCTTTAGTTTCTTGACTAGAACGGACAGGGGTGTTTCGTAGAAGAAGGGGTGGGAAAGGGGGTGCTCCCTGCCCTCAGATGCCACCTTGCTTCTGAAATTCCTGGCCTAACTTGTCAGGCCCTCCCTGGTAGGTGTCTCGCTGGGGCACAGTGGTCCCAAACCCTCTCCCGCTCTCAGCAGGTTTGGGCCCAGCCCCACCCCCAGGAAGGGTTGGCCGGCCTAGGAGAGCTTGCCGATGGCTAAGAACACCATGTTGGGGGCACTGGGAGTCAAGCGGGCAGGGGAGAGTTTGCAGCAGCTAAATCCTGCCCATCGATCGCCAGCATGAACCTCACCACTTGTGACAGCTGGTGCCTGTTTGCACCAGGGCTGTGCTGGCCTTCCGGCAGCCGCCATTCCTCCTCCAGTTTAGCAGAGGTGCCCTGTGTTGCCTCTGCTTTCCAACCACTGCGGGACAGGAGCATTAATGTGGGTTTGTCTTGCAGGGAAGGCTAAGTTTAGGAAGCAAATTCTCCACAGTGGTTACTTACTACGTAGTTCAGATGACTCATCTCCCTATGGGGAAAGGAGGATGGGCGGCCTTCATCAGTGTGGCGCTTCTGGGACGGTACTCACAGGCGGTAAGCAGTTGCTCAGTAAATGTGGGGACTTGATTTCATCAGCAGCGTGGGAGCACTTCCTACCGGTACGGGCCTTGCTTGTCCGTTCATGCTTTGACCCCTGAGGTCTCATCTCCAGTCTGCACAGGAGCTTAGGGAGGGTAAGTCACTTATCCAGCATGGGGCGGTGACAGAGTCCATGCTCAGAGTGCAGGCTGCACTGTGGCCTGGGCCCTGTGACCCCAGCTCCTCCATGGATGCACTGTGTGGCTCAGGGATCCCTCTGTCAGTGGGCCAGTGACACTCCCTCTACATGGAGTGCTGGCGTGTGGGCTTGGTGAGTAAATCCAGGCCTTCCCACCAAACACAGCCAGGCATCCCCTCTCTGGCTGGGTCTTCCTCCCTGTGATTTCTTTGTGACGGATAACACCCTCACAGATGTAAATCACTAGGGGTGGGGGCAAGTCACAATCCCCCTGGATTTGAAAATATCCCTTCCCTCCATCTCTGTGACATTGTAGTGAGGGAAAAACCCTTTCTCTGCTCACGACACTGACACCAAGTGTGTGGGTTTTCCACACCATGTAGTCCTCCAGCTCTGCAGATAGACACCAACTGGGTGTCCTGCAGTTCTATTCAGTTCTGACCCTAACTACCCGGAGTCAGTGCAGACCCCACAGGTTCAGGGTGCCGTCCCACATGTCTGCCCCCCACTTCAGACAGCAGTCACAATCAGTGGGTCTCCAGGTCCCCCATACTTCTCTCCAGTTTGGTTATGAATGCGGGTTCCCATGACCCCCTCCTCAGGTTTGATAATTTGCTATAACAGCTCACAAAACTCAGGAAGACATTTATATATTTTATTATATGTAATATAATGAAATTACACAGTTTTATTGTAAAGAATATTGTAATGGATACAGATGCAGAGGTACTTGAGGGGAGGTCTAGAAGGATCCAGAAGCCCTCAAAACCCCAGAGTTGAGAGTTTTTATGGATGCTTTGTAATGTAGGCATGATTGATTATTAACTCAATCTCCAGCCCCTCTTTCCTCCCTGGAGATTGAGGGGTGGGACTGAAAGTTCCATGCCTCTGTGGCTGTCTTGGTCCTTCTGGAACCAGCCCCCATCCTGAGGCTGTCCGGGAGTCCCGCAAGAGTCACCTCATTAAAACAAAAGGCTCTTTTATCACCCATGAAGTTCTAGTGTTTTAGGAGCTCTGTGTTAGGAACTGAAGGCAGAGACCAAATATATATTTACTGTTACGTCATAGGTAGACAAAAATTTCTTAAACAGGACACCAAAGCCATTAACTTAAAAGAATGCATTCAATAAATCAGGCAGTATTAAAATTAAGAAGTCTTCATTGCAAGATGCCTTTAAGAGAGCACCGAGGTGTTACAGGCTGGGGAAAGGTAATGACAACCACGTATCTCCAGTAAAATGTTAACGAAAACGTAGAGCTTTTTCCAAAGTAGCTATCTCTGTGGCCAGTCAGCACATGGAAAGATGCTCAGCACCATTAATAACAAGGGAAATGCAAATTAAAACCGTAATAAGGTACAATTATGTGCTCACTAGAACCATTACAAATAGGAAAGACTGACAGCACCAAGTGCTGATTTAGAGGAATTGGAACGCGTGCCCCCTATTGGTGGGAGAGTGGTGTGTGGGATCGCAGTCTGAATTTTTTTAATTGGCAACACCAAAGGTAAATTTATGAGTTCCTATGACTAATGGTTCCATTCCTGGATACCCAAGGAAGATGAGTAACTGTCTTTGCTGGATGACATTGTTTATAGCAGCTTTATTTGTTTTTATTTATCTTTTATAATTTATTTTGGTATCATTAATCTACAATTACATGTGCAATATTATGGTTATTAAACTACCCCCTTCATCAGGTCCCCCCCACCAACCCCATTACAGTCACTGTGTCAGCATAGTGAGATGCTATAGAGTCACTGCTTCTCTTCTCTGAGTTGTACAGCCCTCCCCATGCCCCCCAAAATTACCTCTGCTAATCGTAATGCCCCTTTTTCCCTCTTATCCCTCCCTTCCCACCCATCTTCCCCAGTCCCTTTCCCTTTGGTAACTATTAGTCTGTTCTTGGGTTCTGTGAGTCTGCTGCTGTTTGGTTCCTTCAGTATTTTTCTTTGTTCTTATATTCCACATATGGGTGAAATCATTTGATACTTGTCTTTTTCGGCTTGGCTTATTTCACTGAACATAATACCCTCTAGCTCCATCCATGTTGTTGCAAATGGTAGGATTTGTTTTCTTCTTATGGCTGAATAATATTCCATTGTGTATATGTAGCACATCTTCTTAATCCATTCATTTACTGATGGACACTTAGGTTGCTTCCATTTCTTGGCTATTGTAAATAGTGCTGCAATAAACATAGGGGTGCATCTGTCTTTTTGAAACTGGGCTGCTGCATTCTTGGGGTAAATTCCTAGGAGTGGGATTCCTGGGTCAAATGGTATTTCTATTTTGAGTTTTTTGAGGAACCTCTATACTGCTTTCCACAATGGTTGAACTAATTTGCATTCCCAGCAGCAGTGTAGGAGGGTTCCCTTTTCTCCACATCTTTGCCAACATTTGTTGTTTGTGTTTTGGATGTTGGCCATCCTCACTGGTGTGAGGCGATATCTCATTGTGGTTTTAATCTGCATTTCTCTGATGACCAGCGATGTGGAGCATCTTTTCATGTGCCTGTTGGCCATCTGAATTTCTTCTTTAGAGAAATGTCTATTCATGTCCTCTGCCCATTTCTTAATTGGATTATTTACTTTTTGTTTGTTAAGGTACGTGAGTTCTTTACATATTTTGGATGTCAACCCCTTATCAGATACATCATTTATGAATATATTTTCCCATACTGTAGGATGTCTTTTTGTTCTATTGATGGTGTCCTTTGCTGTACAGAAGCTTTTAAGCTTGATATAGTCCCACTTGTTCATTTTTGCTTTTGTTTCCCTTGTCTGGGGAAATATGTTCATGAAGAAGTCGCTCATGTTTATGTCCAAGAGATTTTTGCCTATGTTTTTTTCTAAGAGTTTTATGGTTTCATGACTTACATTCAGGTCTTTGATCCACCTTGAGTTTACCTTTGTGTATGGGGCCAGACAGTAGTCCAGTTTCATTCTCTTACATGTAGCTGTCCAGTTTTTCCAACACCAGCTGCTGAAGAGGCTGTCATCTCCCCATTGTATATCCAAGGCTCCTTTATCAAATATTAATTGACTGTATATGTTTGGGTTAATGTTTGGATTTTCTATTCTCTTCCACTGGTCTGTAGGTCTGTTTTTGTGCCAATACTAAATTGTCTTGATTACTGTGGCTTTGTAGTAGAGCTTGAGGCCAGGGAGCATAATTCCCCTTGTTTTATTCCTCCTTCTCAGGATTGCTTTGGCTATTCGGGGTCTTTTTTGGTTCCCTATGAATTTTAGAATTATTTGTTGGAGTTCCTTGAAGAAAGCTGTTGGTATTTTGATAGGGATTGCGTTGAATCTGTAGATTCCTTTAGGTAGTATAGCCAATTTGACAATATTTATTCTTCCTAGCCAAGAGCATGGGATGCATTTCCATTTGTTAGTGTCCTCTTTAATTTCTCTTAGGAGTGTCTTGTAGTTTTCAGAGTACAGGTCTTTCACTTCTCGTTTGGAATTGTTTTTCTGATTTCTCTTTCTGTTAGTTCATCGTTAGTGTATAGGAAAGCAACAGATTTCTGTGTGTTAATTTTGTATCCTGCAACTTTGCTGAATTCAGATATTAGTTCTAGTAGTTTTGGAGTGGAGTCTTTAGGGTTTTTTATGTACAATATCATGTCATCTGCAAATAGTGACAACTTGACTTCTTCTTTACCAATCTGAATGCCTTGTATTTCTTTGTTTTGTCTGATTGCCGTGGCTAGGACCTCCAGTACTATGTTGAATAACAGTGGAGAGAGTGGGCATCCCTGTCTTGTTCCCGATCTTAGATGAAAAGCTTTCAGCTTCTTGCTATTAAGTATGATATTAGCTGTGGGTTTGTCATATATGGCCTTTATGATGTTGAGGTACTTGCCATTTATACCCATTCTGTTGAGAGTTTTAATCATGAATGGATGCTGAATTTTGTCAAATACTTTTTCAGCATGTATGGAGATGATCATGTGATTTTTGTTCTTTTTGTTGATGTGGTGGATGATGTTGATGGATTTTCGAATCCCACTTGATCATGGTGTATGATCCTCTTGATGTATTTTTGAATTCGGTTTGCTAATATTTTGTTGAGTATTTTTGCATCTACGTTCATCACGGATATTGGTCTGTAATTTTCTTTTTTGGTGATGTCTTTGCCTGGTTTTGGTATTAGAGTGATGCTGGCTTCATAGAATGAGTTTGGAAGTATTCCCTCCTCTTCTATTTTTTGAAAAACTTTAAGGAGAATGGGTGTTATTTCTTCTCTATATGTCTGGTAGAATTCAGAGGTGAATCCATCAGGTCCGGGGGTTTTGTTCTTGGGTAGTTTTTTGATTACCGCTTCAATTTCGTTGCTGGTGATTGTTCTGTTTAGTTTTTCTGTTTCTTGCTTGGTCAGTCTTGGAAGGTTGTATTTATCTAAGAAGTTGTCCATTTCTTCTAGGTTTTCCAGCTTGTTAGCATATAGATTCTCATAATATTCTATTATAATTCTTTGTATTTCTGTGGGGTCTGTTGTTATTTTTCCTTTCTCATTTCTGATTCTGTTTATGTGTATAGGTTCTCTTTTTCTCTTAATGAGTCTGGCTAGGGGTTTATCTATTTTGTTTATTTTTTTCAAAGAACTAGGTCTTGTTTTCACTGATTTTTTTCTATTGTTTTATTCTTCTCAGTTTTATTTATTTCTTCTCTGATCTTTATTATGTCCCTCCTTCTGGTGACTTTGGGCCTCATTTGTTCTTCTTTTTCCAATTTCAGCAATTGTGTCTTTAGACCATTCATTTGGGAATGTTTTTCCTTCTTTAAATAGGCCTGGATTACAATATACTTTCCTCTTAGAACTGCCTTTGCTGTGTTCCACAGAAGTTGTGGCTTTGTGTTGTTGTTGTCATTAGTCTCCATATATTCTTTGATTTCAGTTTTGATTTGGTCGTTAACCCATTGATTAATTAGGAGAATGTTGTTAAGTCTCTATGTGTTTGAGAGCCTTTTTGATTTCTTTCTAAAATTTATTTCTAGTTTTATACCTTTGTGATCTGAGAAGGTGGTTGGTAGGATTTGAATATTTTTGAATATACTGACGTTCTTTTTGTGGCCTAGTATGTGGTCTATTCTGGAAAATGTTTCATGTGCAGTCGAGAAAAATGTGTATCCTGCTGCTTTTGGGTGCAGAGTTCTGTAGATGTCTGTTAGGTCCATCGTTCTAGTGTGTTGTTCAGTGCCTCTGTGTTTTTACTTATCCTCTGCCTGGTTGATCTGTCCTTTGGAGTGAGTGGTGTGTTGAAGTCTCCTAAAATGAATGCATTGCTGTCTATTTCCTCCTTTAATTCTGTTAGTATTTGTTTCACATATGCTGGCGCTCCTGTGTTGGGTGCATATATATTTATAATGTTTATATCTTCTTGTTGGACTGACCCCTTTATCATCATGCAATGTCCTTTATCTCTTGCTACTTTCTTCGCTTTGAAGTCTATTTTGTCTGATACAGGTACTGCAACACCTGCTTTTTTCTCTTTGTTGTTTGCATGAAATATCTTTTACCATCCCTTCACTTTTAGTCTGTGTATATCTTTGGGTTTGAGGTGAGTTTCTTGTAGGCAGCATATAGATGGGTCTTGCTTTTTTATCCATTCTATTACTCTGTGTCTTTTGATTGGTGCATTCAGTCCATTTACATTTAGGGTGATTATCGATAGATAATGTACTTATTGCCATTGCAGGCTTTAGATTTGTGGTTACCAAAACTTCAAGGGTTGCTTCTTTACTATCTAAGAATCTAACTTAACTTTCTTGTTAAGTTATTGTAAACACCGTCTGATGTTTCTTTATCTCTCCCTTCTTATTCTTCCTCCTCCATTCTTTATATACTAGGTGTTTTATTCTTTGCCTTTAGTATTTGGATGGTCTTCTTTCTTTGCTATGATTTTATTTTCTCTGCTGACATCTTTTTAGCCTTAGGAGTGCTTCCCTCTAGAGCAGTTCCTTTAAGGTGTCCTGTAGTGGTGGTTTATGGGAGGCAAAATCTCTCAGCTTTCGCTTGTCTGGAAATTGTTTAATCCCTCAATCATATTTAAATGATAATCGTGCTGGATACAATATTCTTGGTTCGAGGTCCTTCTGTTTCATTACGTTAAATATATCATGTCATTCTCTTCTGGCCTGTAAGGTTTCTGTTGAGAAGTCTGATGATAGTCTGATGGGTTTTCATTTGTGGGTGATCTTTTTTCTCTCTCTAGCTGCCTTTAATACTCTGTCTTTATTTTTGATCTTTGCCATTTTAATTATTATGTGTCTTGGTGTTGTCTTCCTTGGGTCTGTTGTGTTGGGAGCTCTGTGGGCTTCCATGGACTGCGAGACTATTTCCTTCCCCAGCGTGGGAAAGTTTTCAGCAATATTTCTTCAAAGACACTTTTTATCCCTTTTTCTCTCTCTTCTTCCTCTGGTACTCCTATAATGCAAATATTGTTCCGTTTTGATTGGTCACACAGTTCTCTTAATATTCTTTCACTCCTAGAGATCCTTTTATCTCTCTCTGCCTCAGCTTCTCTGTATTCCTGTTCTTTGATTTCTATTCCATTAACATTCTCTTGCACCTCATCCAGTCTGCTGCTAAGCCCGTCGATCGCTTGTCTGATTTCTGCATTGTCTTTCCTGAGTTCCCTCACTTCCTCCCTCAGCTGTTGCACATTTCTCTGTAGATCCATCAGCATGGTTATGACTTTTATTTTGAATTCTTTTTCAGGAAGATTGTGCATTTCCATCCCGTCTGGTTCCCTCTCTGGGGTTGTCTGGTTGATCTTAGTCTAGACCTCTGTCTTTTCATGGCTATAGAAGTGGTCGTTGGTAGTTGCCACATATGTCAGCTGGTCTCTTTAAGACTTTAAAAAGAAAAAAAGAGAGAGAGAGAAAGAAAGAAAAAAAAGAAAAACAAAAAACAAAACAAAAACAAAAACAAAACAAAACAAAACAACAACAGAAAACGCCCACGAGGAGTAGATTCTGTGGGGATGCTGTAGGTGGCGCTGTTGCTCCAGTATTCTGCAGCCGTGGCTGTGTCGCTCCACAGGGCCCTTTATGGCTCTGGCCGGGGTGGGAACGAATGGGAGGCTGTTGATCTCTGTGGGAAGTCTAAGTGTGGGCACCCTTTCCCTGTCTCCTTAAGACCGCTGAAAAAAGCGCGCGGTTTTCTTCTTTTTTTTTTTCCTTCCTGGGAGCCGGCTGCAAGCACCCTGGCGTGTTCCCCGCTGAGATCCTGCTCCCTCTGTGTCTCCAATCTCTGCTACACCGCGCGATGTGTGTTCAGTGCTCCCCGCGCAGATCCCCAGGGCTGGTTATTTCGCGGGCCTGTACTTCCACTCCCTCCGGGCTCTGAATCCTCTCCTCCTGCCGGTGTGCTGGGGTGGGGCAGTGCTTGGGTGGGGCAGTGCTTGGGTCCCTCCGGGTCGCGGCTCCGTATCTTACCCGCCTCGCGGGGTGCCGAGTCCTCTCAGGTGTAGCTGCATGCTGTGCTCTTTCCTGTGTATTCTGGTCTCTCTTTTAGGAATAGTTGTATTTGCTATATTTTCATAGATAAATATAGTGTTGGGAGATTTCTGCCGCCCTGCATACGCCGCCATCTTCCCGGAAGTCCTATGAACCTACTTTTTAAACTTAAATTCTTTCATTTTAAAGGAAACCTGGGTCTGAGTGCCTTGAATGGAAACCCAGTGTCACTTGCCAACAGTGTCTGTTGAATATATGAAGGTGTGGTCAGGTGCTGTTTCCAGCAAAGGCCCTGAGCCTCAGTCTTGCTCTTCCTTCTGGTTGACTAGGAAGGTGAGCAAGTCCCAGAGCCGAGGGGTGTGTCAGCACCAGCCTGAGACGGTCTCTTTGCTGTAATTGCACAGCAAGGGAGGTGACGCCCCCGGTGGGCGGGGTCTGAGCGGCCCACCTCCTGAGGCCCAGCCCTTCCTCGGGGACTTGGATTCGGTTTCCCACCCCGGATGTATCACCTCTCTGAGATACTGAGATGCAGTGGGTGCTCCCGACATGACTGGAAGCCCCTCCCTCATGAGCCCTGACTCGCCCAGGTGGTGGCCATGACCCTCGAACTGACCAGGTCCTCTTTCCAGCAGGAGACCGCTGTCCACAGCTCCCGTGAAGATGTCCACTCCGGACCCACCTCTGGGCGGCACTCCTCGGCCAGGCCCCTCCCCGGGCCCGGGTCCCTCCCCGGGAGCCATGCTGGGCCCTAGCCCTGGGCCCTCTCCAGGCTCCGCCCACAGCATGATGGGGCCCAGCCCAGGGCTTCCCTCTGCAGGACACCCCATCCCAACCCAGGGGCCCGGAGGATACCCTCAGGACAATATGCACCAGATGCACAAGGTAGGGAGCCTGGGCCCCTGCGGCTGGGTCTCTGCGCTCAGGGCCAGGCACAAGCCAGCAGCCCTCCCACCACCCTGCATCCCCCATACAAGGTGTTCTACAGGGGAAACGTTGTAATGTTGCTGCGAAGCTGCCTTTCGTTAATGATTAAAATGTCCAAATCCCTAACAGGTGGCTCCCAGCACGTGGTGTCCTCCACTCAGACTGCTCTGCTCACCACGTAACTCAGGGTGATGGGTGCCCTGTATCCCCACGCTGTCCTGCACCCGAGCTGATCAGGGAGGCTTTTGCCAGTGAGGGGAAAGAAACCTCTGGGAACAAAAAGTTTTCCTCCCTGTGTGTTCCTGGGAGGTAGCTGGAGAAACAAGGAAATACCTCCTTATATATAGGTACTAGCATCTCAAGGAAGGGTGACATTCCCCAGCCTCGGGGACCACAGGAGGCCCTGGTGGACGAGGCAGATGGCTCGGCCTGGGGCGAGGGTCTCCGCGACCCACTCCAGCCTCCCTGCCAGGGCCGTCCATGTGTCTGTACCCTGTTCCACTTCCTCTCCCGAACCCGTCCGGCGGAGGTGGTTCTTGTAGCTATTTTACAGATGAGGAATCAGGATCGTAGAACTGGTCACTCACTGTGCTGGCCCTCCCTGCCCTCGCCATCTCTGCATGCTGTTAGCTACCGTGCAGCATCTGTCCTGTCGCCTCCTCCTGGGAAGTCGTCAGTGACCCCCATGTACACACACGCTGACAGGCCAGCTTCCCTGCCACAGCCCCAGGCTCGCTCTCTTTGCCCATTTTGTGTCTTCCTCCTGGAATCACTCATATTCCACACGTCTGTCAGGCGCCGGCCACGTGTCCGGCCTTCTGTGAGGAGGGTAGGAACTGGGGTCTGCTGGCGACGGGACACCCCCACGTGCACAGAACTCCTGCCCCGGGGGTTAGCAAGCCCATCGGACAGCTCTTTGGTCTATGGGAGTGGGAGCAGAGGGCAGCCTGCACCTAGGGGTCCGGTCGGCATCCCGAGGGCACCACCCTTTCCCTGTGCAGGAAGCTGGCTCTCGTGCTTCCTGCCGGGCCCTCCTCCTCCTCCTCGCATGGGACACACTGAACTGGGGTTGGCTTTGCCAGATCACATATTGGAGAGCAGGACATATGCACCAGCCAGGGCCTAGCAGAGTGCCCTGGAAGAGTCCTAGAAACTGTCCCCTCAATCAGCCATTCCTGCAGGGGACGTTCTCAGTGCTGAGCCTTAGGAGGGCAAATAGGTGTCATCCTTCCCCGAAGACCCGATGCTGCTTTCAGGAGGGACAGAACCATGCCCGACAGCCTCCCTCCCTGACAGCCAGCAGGAGGCTGATCTTGGATCAGTGAGGACGGCTACTGTCACCATACTCGGGCAGAAGTTTCTTTCTGTCCCTCTGATTTACAGTCTCCCAAGGAAGAGGGTCCCTGATCCCAAGATGGGTGGTCACAAGGTCTCACTGTGACAGGGAACAGGGATACTGGGATCCTGGCTAAAACCACTCCTGACCAGGAGCCTGTGTCCTTCCCTGAGGGATTTTGGCCGTCTGGAACGGTCTCCCCCCTTCCCCGGCGCCCCGGTCCAGCTTCCCCTCCAGTCTCCCAGGTGGTCTCCCGCCACTGGGTGACGTCGTCTCATGCATCTGCCTGACACCTCAGTGGGTGTCAGGAACACGTCTTGGACCTAAGCCCCTTATCATACCGGTGATTCAGGAAATGGCTATGTTGGGTGGACAAGCTCGGTGACACTGAACTTCTCGTGGGCAGTGCATTGTTGTGCTGCCTCGTCCTCTTCCCCCTTTTGCCGATCCAGCCCTCTTGTCGTCCCCTCACAGCCAGTGGAGTCCATGCACGAGAAGGGTGCGTCGGATGACCCCCGCTACAGCCAGATGAAGGGAAGGGGGATGCGGTCGGGGGGCCATGCGGGGATGGGGCCCCCACCAAGCCCCATGGACCAGCACTCTCTAGGTACTGTTTGCTCCCCTTCCTTCCTGTGCCTGCCCCCCCCGACCCCCACCCCCGTCAGGAGTCCTGAGCTCATTTTCCTAATTGGGTCTCCACGGGTGGATTCTGCGAGGGCCTAGGACAGTTTCGTCCCATGGTAGACCCTGCCTTGGAGGGCTGTTGGGCTCAGGCTGGGCTGGTGCTCTGTTTGGGGCCTCCTGCCTCCGGGCAGCCCCAGGGGAGCGAGCCCTGGTGGGACAGAACCAATATTCAGTGCCAGGTGTTAGTCAGAGGCTGGGTCAGGTGGGCTCCTTGGGCCAGCAGCCCTGGGGCCACCCAGAGTGGGTTAGGAATGCGGATTCCTGGGCCCCCTCCAGCTCTGCCGAGATGGCATCTAGGTTGGAGGGCGTGGGGCTCTGCCTTAACAAGTCCCCCAGGTGGCTTCGCTGAGCAGGGCAGTTTGAACAGTGATGGAGTAGGTGGCTTCTCATCATGCGGCGGAAAGCTCTGGGGCGCCACAGGTAACAGAAGTTAGGGAGTGCGTCTCACCAACATGAGGGACAGGAGGGCAGGCCAGGAGATGCTGGGTCTGTGTGACGTCTCGGCATCAACCATCAGCCACTTGCTCAAAGTGGGGCCAAACCAACCCAACCGTGCAGGCCCGCCAGTCAGGCTGCCAGCGCATGCCCTCCGTGTGGCTTTCACTGAATTGTGAAAACCAGGTCATCTGGCTGTCCCTCCCTCGGGAGGAGCCTATATAAGCACAGTGGAAAAGTTACCCTTTGCCTTATTAAAAATCCCATGACATGCTGCCTAGTCAACACCTGGGTCCCCGTTTTCCCACAGGTTACCCCTCACCCCTGGGTGGCTCTGAGCACGCCTCCAGTCCAGTTCCAGCCAGCGGCCCATCCTCGGGCCCACAGATGTCGTCCGGGCCAGGAGGGGCCCCACTGGATGGTGCCGACCCCCAGGCTTTGGGACAGCAGAACCGGGGCCCAACTCCATTTAACCAGAACCAGCTGCACCAGCTGAGAGCTCAGATCATGGCGTACAAGATGCTGGCCAGGGGGCAGCCCCTCCCCGACCACCTGCAGATGGCGATGCAGGGAAAGCGGCCCATGCCTGGGATGCAGCAGCAGATGCCAACGCTACCTCCACCCTCTGTGTCCGCAACAGGACCTGGCCCGGGCCCTGGGCCCGGCCCCAGCCCAGGTCCAGGTCCAGGACCAGCACCTCCAAATTACAGCAGGCCTCATGGTAAGGCCCGCTGTCTACAGCCCTTGGGGTGGGGAGGGGGCTTAGCGAACTGACTGGTGTGTGGGCAGCAGCGATGGGCAGACCTGGGCTCCACCGCCCCTGGGCACCCCTGGGGATTGCCCAGCTCCCCCACTCAGGGCGCTCAGGCAGGCAGGGCTGCTGTTTGGTAAATGCAGTTCTTCTAGCTTCCTCCAGCCCCCCTTGCCCACACAGAGGGGCATGTTGGGTGTGTCCCTTGCGTGCCCTAGAGCCAGGGCTGTGGGTGCAGGTATAAACGCAGGATACTTTACTCTCTTGTTTGCTTCGCCCTGTGTGTAGGTATGGGTGGGCCCAACGTGCCCCCCCCAGGACCCTCAGGTGTACCCCCTGGGATGCCGGGCCAGCCCCCGGAGGACCTCCCAAGCCCTGGCCTGAAGATACGTTCCCTGTGCCCTGATCCCCATCACGAGCTTGCGTGTACAAAGCCTGTGGTGGGGCCTGGTCAGAGTGAGAGGGCTGAGGACAAGGCCTCACCTCTTGCCATCTTCTTCGGGCCTCGCCTGTCCCTGGCAGTCCCCAAGGGCTTGGGTTGGGTTCCACCGCCCACCCTCGTCCTGTGGGTCATGGTGAGCCTGGGATTTCTTTGAACCAGCAGCGAGAGTACTAATGAACGAGTCCTCTGTGTGACTCAGGTGAGAGGCCGTGGGGAGGCGTGGCTGCAGCCGCAAACATGGCCCTTCAGGGTGGGAACCACCGAGTCTGGAGGTCACATCTGACCCCCTCCGCCTTGAGAATGCCCCCAGACGCAGTGGGAGGCCGGCAGGGTGACAGGGCGGCTCAGGGTTCTGTCTCCTCTGACTGACTGGGGCCTCTGTGTCCTGTGTGAAATACAGTGGTCAGGGAGGATTTGAGGACCACGTCTACTGGGTCAAAGCAGTGGACTAAACAAACTGACTTTCCGACTTCTAGGAGCCAGAGCCCTAATGACAGGCATGGAAGAGCTGTTGCTTAATTAGGGTTCCGTTGGCTCTGGGACTTAATGAAAGTCGGGAAATTTGTGGCCCCATGAGGCCACAGCATAGCCAGGCCAGACCCAGGGCCTGTGCTGGAGTCAGTGGGGGGCTTCAGGGAGGGGTCGGTATGCCGAGATCCCCAGCCAGTCAGATCCGAGGCAGGCGGGAGCGAGACCCCTGAGGGAGAAGTGGCTGGCAGCTCAGTGAGGGTGGGGAGGGGGGGCCCATGCAGGGCGTGGGGGTGAGTCTGTCCCCAGAGCACTGAGCACGGGGCAGGCTTTTTATTTCCACCTGGAATCGACCCCAGACTCAACCCTGCCCCTGCCGCTTGGTCCCCGCCAGGACCTATGGCGAGTGCTGCCGCCCCCACGAGCACACCTCAGAAGCTGATCCCCCCGCAGCTGACAGGCCGCCCCTCGCCCGCGCCCCCCGCCGTCCCGCCTGCCGCCTCCCCCGTGATGCCGCCCCAGACGCAGTCGCCAGGGCAGCCGGCCCAGCCCACCCCCATGGTGCCTCTGCACCAGAAGCAGAGCCGCATCACCCCCATCCAGAAACCTCGGGGCCTGGACCCCGTGGAGATCCTGCAGGAGCGGGAGTACAGGTGAGGGCGCTGCTGGTGGGGTGCTGCCCCTCTGCCCCTGGGCAGCCCTTGACATGCACTGGCGAGGCACTAAAGGGCACTGCCGTGTGCGAGCTAAAGTCACTGCCTCTGTCCCCAGCCTCCGGGACCCCAGGGTGGCGTGTAGCCTTCATGGGAAACTGTAGTGGGCAGGTACAAGTAGCTGGATGGCCCCCAAATTGTACACGGTGTGCGCTCTGTCCCCCAAAGCAGGGTGTCTTAGAGATCGCTCTCTCTTTGGAGAGTCAGCTTTTCTTTTTTCTGGATGCATAGTATTCCGCCCAGAGGCTAGCGCATAATTTATTCAGCCAGTCCCCTGGCTGAAGGGACATTAGGTAGTTTCTAATCTTTCGTTAAAATGATGTCATGATAAGTACATTTGCATAGCTCTCATTTCACACGTGTGCTTGTGTTGGAGTAAATCCCTAAAAGTGGCATTGTGTGAGCACAGAGGACACGGGCAGGGATATTTCATGGATTCCGCAAAACCGCCCTCTGTAGAGATTGTACGGATATGCATTGGCGTGAAGGTGCCCATGTTCCTCACCCGCGCAGCATATTACCCAACTTTTGGCTCATCGGTGCTCAGAACACAACCCGGCAAGCTTTGTGGTGGACACTTTCAGAACATCACTAGTTGCTGGCGGCCTTGCCAAGGCCTTCTGGGCACCAGGTGCTGTGTGCGATGCCTGGCACACAGTATGTCTTGATCACTGTGTTCCGTATTGCTGGGAGCACCTGAGAGTCACCCCCTGAGCACCATGCACACCCCCTTGGCATTTGTCACTTCTTCAGGGCAGCCTCATTTGGTAGGTGTAAGTTCCATGAAGGGAGGCTCTGCCTTATTCACCATAAAGCCCCAGATGTGTCGGTATATTTTGCCTAATGACTGTCTCCAGCGTACACCTCCAGGTGTGATGTGACCTCGGGTGCCGTCCTTGTACCCAAACAGCTCCCCTCCAGCTCCATCTGGACAGCTTAAAGGTGGCCTGTCCTGATGTCCACATGATCCCCACTTTTACCTCTTGTCTCTGTTCCCATGCACCTGACAGCAAGCAACTCATTAGGCCACAGACCCTGCAGCCCCTTGACCCTGGCTTGTCCTCCCTCACTCCCTGCGTCCCCTTTGTGAATCCTTTCAGCTCCCTTTCCCCCACTGTCGTCCCTGCCACCAGCTGTACACCTGCTCCCCAGCCTTCCTACTCCCTCCCTAGTCTGTGCAGACTGTTTCTCACCCAGCCGTTAGAAGTCTCTTTATAATTAGCTTCCATGAAATCTGCTAGGCTCAGTCTTCCATTTGGTGTCCATTACCCATCCAGTAAAACCCCTTTCTGTTCAGCCCCTGCCCAAGGCTCTGTCCTTGCCTGCTCCAGTCTCCCTGTTCCTTTTTCTGTTTAACCTGGTAGATTTGTTCCTGCCTCAGGGCCTTTGCACAGGTTGTGCATGACTTCTTGTGTTCATCTAGGCCTCACTCCTGAGGTCACATCCTTATAGAGGCCTTGCCCACCACCACCCACACCCCCCCAGCCCATCCTTAAAATACTTGATACTCTCTGAAATGACTGCAGATTTTTAGTTTTCTAACTACTTTATGTCCTGTTTTGTTGATAAGCTTGTGAGCTTCATGAGAGCAGCAAACAGCTGTTACTCTCGTTTAATGCTGAGGCTCCCCACCTGGCTAGTCCCTGACGCACAGTAGGTGCGCAGTAAATGTGTGTAAACTACTGTGGAAGGGGATCATCCCTTCGGAACTTCAAACCAAGTCTGTAGGCTTGCTCCGAGGCTTCTTCCCCCACCCCTGCCATCTAAACGGAGGCCCAGGGCTGGGCCGAGACTTCGCCTCACCTGACCACAGAAGCCAGCTCACGCTGCCAAAATGTCCTAAGCCAGCTGTGCCCCATAAGTGTTCCTCTTCACGGGGGCTTTTGCGACTTGGCTTCTGTGTCGCGTCTGGCATCCTTTTCTGAGCCATCTCCCGTCTCCGAGCCCGTGGCTGCCTCCCTCGGGGGGTGGATTCTCCCAGTACCCCACCTTGGAAGGAAAGGGGCAGGCTGGCTCCTCCTGAGCAGACAGGACCTTCTCTCACCTGGCTGCTTTCTGTCTTTGTGTCCCAGGCTGCAGGCGCGCATCGCACACCGAATTCAGGAACTTGAGAACCTTCCCGGGTCCCTGGCCGGGGATTTGCGAACCAAAGCGACCATTGAGCTCAAGGGCGTCAGGCTGCTGAACTTCCAGAGGCAGGTGGGCGCGGGCGCGGCATGTTCCTTGCGGAGGAGGCCCTTTCTGCCGGTGTGGATGCTCTGATTCAAAGAGCCCCTCGCAGGGAAGTTACTAAACGGGCCTCGACTGTTAAAAGTGGCAGCGCCCGCCCCCCTTGTTAGCTCACCGTCTCTCCTTCCTGTCTGTGTCCTGCCCGGTGGAGGGACGTTGGCCGTTCTTGGATGGGGAAGGGTGAGTCTTCCTAAGGTGGCCGTCTTGGGCTCCAAACCAGAGACTTAACGGGTCCATTTCTGAGGGTGCCGTATTGTCAGATGACCCCTAAGGAAGAATTTGTGTGTGGTTGAGGGAGTCCTGAAGGCATGTGAGACCTTCTGCAGGGTGTCTAGAAGCAGCCTTCTCCTCACCCATATTCGCCCTGCCCGTAGGCTCTCACCAGACAGTGTTTAGAAGGGATATTCCTAGAAGCAGCATTCTGCTGAGCTCACAGTGTTAGTTGTGCACATTGTGCGGACGTGATGACGTTGTGCGCATGGCCAGTCTTTCCTCCTCCTCCTTCCTAAAGCTGCGGCAGGAGGTGGTGGTGTGCATGCGGAGGGACACGGCCCTGGAGACGGCCCTCAATGCCAAGGCCTACAAGCGCAGCGAGCGGCAGTCCCTGCGCGAGGCCCGCATCACCGAGAAGCTGGAGAAGCAGCAGAAGATTGAACGGGAGCGCAAACGCCGGCAGAAGCACCAGGTGCGTCCCCAGGCCCTGTGCGGCTGGGCCCGGATGCCTGGGCGGTCACAGCTCTCACACCGAGGAGTCCTATGTGTTCTGTATCTAAATGTGCTGTTTTTCTTTTCTGTTCATCATAATAGGATTCTAGGCACTTAGACTACAGTAGTGGACGAAACCAAATGATAGGGGACAGACGGGCTATAATCATGTGAACGTACACCATTAGGAAGGGACAAGATATGGGAGACACAAGGCAGGGATGGAAGGCGACAGAGAGGCTTTTCACATAGGATGGTCTGTGGAGTGCTGTCTGAGGTGAGACCGAGCAGATACCCCAGGGAGGGAGCCACTTGGGATGTGGGCCTAGAGCTTTCCAGGTAGAGAGGTAGGTGCCGAGGCCCTGGGGTGGGAGTGTTGCTGTGAATAGCAAGGAGCCCAGAGTAGCCAGAGTTGGGGGAGCAGGGGGTGGTGGGAAGGTGATGGGCAGAGCGTGCAGGGCCTTGTGGGCCAAGGGGATAACTTGGGCCTTTGCTGTGAGTGAAGTGGGAGCCAGGGAGTGTTCTGAGGAGGGGTGATCTGACTTAGCGTTTTACAAGGCGAGTCAAGGAGACCAGAACCTCTCAAGTAGGCTTTGGGGGGTGAGTCCGTCTGTTGTTTCTCACTGACATTTTCTAAAGTTTTCTCCCAATGAATATCTATTACTGGTATAGTTTAAAATAGTCGACTCAGCGTTAGCCACTGGTTGCCTTGTCGTATTTATCACTCCAGTTGTATCTTCTAAATCAAATGTTAAGTATAGCTGCCTTTAAAATACATCAGCATACACATGTCCGTTGACCTGTTTTTAAGTGTCGGGGAAAGAGGATTCTTAATCATCTCAGGGTTATATCCCATCTCAGGGTGTGTCCAGCATCTAGTATTTTATGGAACCATTTTCCCCATTTGGGCACACAGTATATTCTCAACTTCTGGGATAAGCATTCTCCTACTGTGATTCTCTTGGCCAATCTCTGTTTCCTTAAAATAAATTCCCAGCCCTGGAATGGGAGGGCAGGAGCATTCTGAAGTGGTTAATGTTCGATGCCAGGTTGTCCCTGTTTGTCGTGCGTGAGGGAGGGTCCTTCTCCCACACTGTCACCAGCGCTGGGTTCCGCCCTTACACAGAGAAGGCCGAACCTCCAGGGCAGACAGTGTCCCTGGGTTGTCATGGTTACGGCCACTTGGTTTCAGACAAGCGCCTTCATAGTTTTGTCTCAGTTGGGGCTGTGTTACAGCGACTCCTGTGGAACAGCCGGTTTTCTCATGCATGTGTCCCTGCAGGAATACCTCAACAGCATCCTTCAGCACGCTAAGGATTTCAAAGAGTATCACAGATCTGTCACAGGCAAAATCCAGAAACTCACAAAGGCGGTGGCCACATACCATGCCAACACAGAGCGGGAGCAGAAGAAGGAGAATGAAAGACTCGAGAAAGAGAGAATGCGGAGGCTCATGGTAAAATCCCACCTCTGTGACCTGGTGTCCTTTGGAGTGTGTGCTGGATGGCGCAGGCACCGGGGGTTGATCGCCTGGTGTTACCCTGAGCCCTTTCTCTGACTGCTCAGTTAGATGTGGGCCAGAGAGAAAGAAAGGGCTTGGGTTTGGAATCGGCAGACCTGGTCTCAGACCTCGGTTCGGTCACTGACGGTTAAGAGTGACGGCAAGGCCTCAGGCGGGTTAGCTGGCTGCTGTGTCCCTGGAGGCGGGCAGTGCCCCTCCTGGTTGTGAGGGCCACGGTTGGTGCGACCCCTGCCCTCCAGGGGCTTGTGCTGGCCTGAGAGAGAGTCCTGGGTGGCGGAGGGCACTGAAGAGACTGCAGCAGGATGCGGGCAGGAGGGCACGGGCCTCCCAGGGATAGAGGACCCGGCGGCCTTGGAGGAGAGCCTGTGGGAAGCACAGCAAGGGGCCCTTGGGGCAACACGGTGCAGGGCAGGCGTGAGGTCAGCATCCCAGGGGCTGTGCCCGGGGCCTTGTGGGCCACCAAGAGAGCTTTGGGTCACCTCTGGACATGAAGGAGAGCCACAGGAGGCTGTGTGCTGGAGACGGGGAGCTCCATGGTCTGAGAGATTCTTTGAAAGCCTGAGGGGCTTGCCTTGGGGGTGTGGGTGTGATGGGGCTTCGACCAGGAGGAGAGAAGGGTTTGGATTTGGGGTGTGTTTGTGGACAGAGGGGGCAGGGCTTGCTGTTGGCCTCTTTCATTGGCTCTTGGCAGAACCACATCAGTCCAGAAGGTGCCATTCCTGGGTAGGAATTGAGGAAGTACCACACGGGGGTCAGTAGTTAAGAGAAGGGTGCCCGGTGTGAGCTACGCGCTCTGCTCCTGCTGGTCTCGTTGCTGGTTAACAATATCCCCCAGCGGGCTCCTTGACTCTGGGTGCCCCCGTGGGTGCCAGGGGCTGACGGGTCAGGACAGCACATGCCGTCACCGCCCACTTCTGCAGGCTGAGGACGAGGAGGGCTACCGCAAGCTCATCGACCAGAAGAAGGACAAGCGCCTGGCCTACCTCCTGCAGCAGACGGACGAGTATGTGGCCAACCTCACGGAGCTGGTGCGCCAGCACAAGGCCGCCCAGGTCGCCAAGGAGAAAGAGAAGGAAAAGAAAAAGAAGGTGCACTGGGCCTGCGGGGGGACCGGAGCCATGGCCACGTGTGGCTCGGCCTCCCCGCTCAGGGAGTGAGCGTGTCTCTCTCTCCTTCCAGAAGTCAGAAAGCGCAGAAGGCCAGACGCCTGTGGTTGGACCCGATGGTGAGGTGAGGAGCCAGGCCTTTTTTTTTGGTGGAAATGTCAGCCTGGCCTGGGAGCCTGGCTCTGCTTCAGCCTTCAAAATGTTTTTTTTTCTTTCAAAATTATAAAAGCTGTTTGTGACGGTGGCAAGAGTCCCCCTGTGTGTCCTGCTGCACAGCCCCCACCCGCCCCATCATCCCGATCCTCAGGGGGGACATTGGCATCTGTCTGTGGTGGCCCTGTTGGTCTCCTTTGACCTTGAACAACCCCTCGCTCTGACGTTGTCTTGCTGGCCTTGGCATTTCTGAGGGGCACAGGCCACTTATTCCTGGCCTACAGGGTGGCTCTGACTGATGTTTCTTTGTATTAGATTCAGGTTATGTGTCGTTGGCAGGGATGCTGTGCCCGTCTCCGTGCGTCGTCACGTCAGGGGTGCGTGGTGTAGCTTTTCCCATCACTGGTGATGTTGACATCGATCCCGTGGTGTCTGGCAGGGCATCACCACTGTAAAGTTTCTGTCTTTCCTCTTGTAATCATGGAGTGCCTTGCTGAGAGATTCTCGAGGCTGTAAACCTACTGCGACCTCTCAGATCCCCCCCGGTTGGTTTCCCCGTCCATTCGTGCACCCTGCCTGTCTCACCTTTTGCCATGATGGTTGCAAAATGGTGATTTTTCTTTCCCACGAGTCCTTCTGCAGTTTGTAGTTGGCTCTCTGCAGGAAGGGTAGCTTTCTCTTCCTTCTGCTTCTTAGGCCCAGGGGCTCTTGTTTGCCAGGACCTGGTACCAGCGCACAGGATTCTTTTTCAGTTTAGTCCTTTGTTGTCACTGTGTTGATGCTCAGGTCGTTGCAGTTTGGGCCAAAAGCAGCCCCTTTGATTGGCTCCTGCATCATCTTGGTGTGTCCCTGTTACTCTCTGAGGGCTTCCTTACTACTTCCTTGCACACCAGAATGGCCCAGGCCCATCTGTCTTCCCTGCCTGAGCTCTGGGGTCAGCCATTTCTCTGAGGAGCTCTGGTTCCTTTCATCAGAGAAGAATATTTAATAATCGGGCTCTGACTTTAACTTTGCTCGTTGGTACTGGATGTTATTGCTTTTTTGTCCTCTCGGTGGGCAGATCTGGGAAATAGATGTATGTACCCACACAACATCTGCACGGCTAGTCACGTGCATTAAAATGGATACCCCCGATTCCAGCCTGATATTGCAGGACTATTTCTGTCCTCCCTTTCCAAATTGTTAGCAGTCCGAAACGTGGCTCCCATTAGCCACGAAGTAGTTCCTTATTTGCTCAGGCCCAGAATACACAGGAAATGCATTCATAATCACTAACCTGTACCCCTCTGCAAAGAAGGCCCCCCCTCAGCTGGAGTTCAGAGTACGTGCTCCAAATATTGTTTCTGAGATTCGTTTTCCACTCGTGCACCTCTTAGGTGGTCTTCCCCATCCTTGTGTGTTTTGTTTATTTACTCATCATTTATATATTCAGTATGGGAAACAGCAGCCTGGTCACAGAAGCCAGAACCAGACAAAGTGGCCCTCTCAAGAGGTCGCTGTCCACAGCATGCCTGCCTGCCTCCTGAGACTGCCCTTCCCAGGACACTCATTTGGAAGAAAGATGTATAAAAGTGAGGGGTGTAGAAAGCATTTCCTTCCCCTCCTCCCCAATCCCACCTTGCTACCACTTCAAAGAGGAAAACTGTGAGTAACCATTGGGGTGTTGCTAACATCAGCGACACATAATACTCCTTGTGGCAAAAATGTAAACAGTAGCATGAAAAGTAGAAACCCCATGGCGGCTGCTCTTTCACCAGCAGGTGTGTTGATCCCTGGTGGGTGTCCTCTGTACTTCCAGAAATCTTTATGCTTACAGCCTTTTTGTTTTGGGGCTATTTGAATCAGCCTCCACATAGCTAGACTTTTTCCACAGAGCAGGATGTCGTGGGCCACTTCCCATATGAAGCCATTCGTTCTGTTTTCATTTTGCTGTGTCTCTGTATTAAAACCTACTTCATTGTTGAGGATGAGAGTTGTTTAGGTTGCCTCCCCTTTGTAGCTGTTACGAAGGTCTGGCTCTGAGTGCCTCTGACGCACCGCCGTCTGCCTCCTCCGCTGTTGGTGGCTTTCTGTCCCACCCTCTTTTCCATTACACCTGCTGTAATGGGCCTCCTTGTACACCACCTTCTCGGACTCTCTCCCTTGGCTCGGGCAGCCATAACAAAACAAAGCCGGGGTGGGGCTGAAACAACAGAATTTTGTGTTCTCACAGTTGTGGAGGCTGGAAGTCCAAGGTCATTGAGCTGCAAGGTCTGTGCCTGGCGGGGGCTCTCTTCCTGGTGGTAGACAGCCGCCTGCTCACTGTGCCTCACACGGAGGGAGAGCATGAGCTCTCTGGTAGCTCTTACAGGGGCCATGATCTCAGCATGGGGGCTCCACCCTCACCACTTCATCTAACCCTAATTGTCCCCCAAAGTCCCCACCTCCAAATTGGAACTTTGGGGCTTCAGCAATTGAATTTGGGGGGAACACAATGCCGTCCATGGCAGATGAACATATTTTCCTATAGGCCAGATTCCCAGTGAATGACTAGTGATTGACTCAAATATATCTGTATTTCCTGTGATTTAATATTTAATCTTTAAGGAAGAATGTGGGCTGATGTTTTACGATAGTACAAAGGCCTTGTAAGCCATTTGGGGCATTCGAGGGAAGTCATAGAGCCGGGAAGTGTCGTGCAAGGAAATCCGTTGGGTGATCACTGGCTGCTCCTCCTGTTCAGTGACAGAGCATCACACGGCTCTGAACTGTCCTTGTTCTCAGCCTTAGCTGTGCATCTGAATCGCCAGGGGAGCGTTTAAGACACACCAGAGCAGATGAAGCAATTCTAGGGGTGGGGAGGGGTGGGTATCGGCCCCATTAGCTGCTCGCAGGGAGTACGGGGGGCGAGAGTCACCCGTGGGACGGTCTGCAGAGCCCATGTGCATGATGTGGGGTTGCTGTCGCCCTGCACGGAGGGCCGCTCAGAGGGTGCCCAGAGATGAATCTCTGTCTACCTGTGGGCAGTGTTTAGAGGGGGTGGGGGTATAAATTCATGGAAGAGGCAAACAAAGGTTTAAATGAAGACGTTCATCCTCAGCCTGAAGGTTTTCTCCAGGAAATTTCAGAGACCTAATGAAGGGGGAAATGTTCATCCTGAGTTGGTATTTCAAAAAGGAAATAAGGAATCCCATATTGTTACTAGGAAGAAGTTGTTTTAGTTCTTAAATTATTCTTGTTAGCTATTTAATATAATGAGGACCCTTAATGAAGTCTGTGTGTACAGTATAAATGGAAACTATCAAGGGCCAGAAGAACGTGCACGGTGTAGTCATCTGTGTAAAACAAGGGGAATCCAGTCCTTGTCAGGCATGGGATTGATCTGCAAGGATGCTCAAGAAACTGGTCCCGGGGCCTGGGGTACAGGGGGGAGAGTCCTCACTCTATACTCTCAAATTTTGAACTGTGTAGAATATATTACCTGTTTGAGAATGAAACATGTTTGTCAGTTACCTCAAAGAAACAGCTGTAATCAATGGACATGTTTTTACCGAATTCCTAATACACGGTTCACCTGTTACCGCACTCACTGGACATATCTGTGCGCCATCTTCTGGGTGTGGACTCGGGAGGCCACTTCCCAAGTTGGCTGTGGTTAGCGGATGCCTGAGGGATGGACCCCACAGGACCTCAGGTCTCACGTGACTCTTTTCAGCCTCTGGACGAGACCAGCCAAATGAGCGACCTGCCCGTGAAAGTGATCCACGTGGAGAGCGGGAAGATCCTCACTGGCACAGATGCCCCCAAAGCCGGGCAGCTGGAGGCCTGGCTGGAGATGAACCCGGGGTGAGTTGGGCCTGGCGTTCCAGGGGTGCTGGCAGCTGGGGGTGACTTTGCATTGGGAAACAGGCCGATTTGCTAAGGCAAGTGACTTCTGCAGATTCTGGAGAGACAGACATTAAAACACTAATATTTTTCCTAGGTATGAAGTAGCTCCAAGATCTGACAGCGAGGAAAGTGGCTCAGAAGAAGAGGAGGAGGTAAGAGCCCACTTCCTGGCGGTGGAGACCCTCAGTGCTGCATAGTGGTGACTGCCACCCATTGTGCCCCCTGCACACTGTGACCCTCGCCCCCTCTGGCTGCACATCGTGTGGGGCACGAGATGGGCAGGGAGCAGCTGGGGCCCCAGCCTGGCTGAAAGTTGTGGATTGAGAGCTACGCTGTCTAACATGGTAGCCCCTAGCCATGTGCCACTTTCACTTTTAAGCGGATCAAATGAAATACAATTTTTTTTTATTCAAGTATCATTGATATACACTCTTATGAAGGTTTCACATGAAAAACAATGTGGTTACACATTCACCCATATTATCAAGTCCCCCCCAACACCCCACTGCAGTCACTGTCCGTCACTGTAGTAAGATGCCACAGAGTCACTACTCGTCTTCTCTGTGCTACACTGTCTTCCCCATGATTCCCCCACACCGTATGCACTGATCATAATACCCCTTAATCCCCTTTTCCCTCCCTCCTTCCCCCATCCCTCCCCTTTGGTAACTGCTGTCCCTTCTTGGAGTCTGTGAGTTTGCTGCTGTTTTGTTCCTTCAGTTTTGCTTCATTGTTATACTCCACATATGAGTGAAATCATTTGGTATTTGTCTTTCTGTGCCTGGCTTATTTCACTGAGCATAATACCCTCTAGCTCCATCCATGTTGTTGCAAATAGTAGAATTTGTTTTCTTCTTATGGCTGAATAATGTTCCATTGTGTATATATACCACATCTTCTTTATCCATTCATCCACTGATGGACACTTGGGGTGCTTCCATCTCTTGGCTATTGTAAATAGTGCTGCAATAAACATAGGGGCACATATGTCTTTTTGAAACTGGGCTCCTGCATTCTTAGGGTAAATTCCTAGGAGTGGAATTCCTGGGTCAAATGGTATTTCTACTTTTAGTCTTTGGAGGAACCTCCATATTGCTTTCCATAATCGTTGAACTAGTTTATATTCCCACCAGCAGTGTAGGAGGGTTTCCTTTTCTCCACATCCTCGCCAGCATTTGTTGTTCCTTGTCTTTTTGATGTTGGCCATCCTAACTGGTGTGAGGGGATATCTCATTGTGGTTTTAATTTGCATTTCCCTGATAATTAGTGACATGGAGCATGTTTTCATGTGCCTATTGGCCATCTGAATTTCTTCTTTGGAGAAGTGTCTGTTCGTATCCTCTGCCCATTTTTTAATTGGGTTATTTGGTTTTTGGGTGTTGAGGCATGTGAGTTCTTTATGTATTTGGGATGTTAACCCCATTTCGGATATGTCGTTTACAAATATATTCTCCCATATTGTAGGATGCCTTTTTGTTCGGCTGATGGTGTCCTTTGCTGTACAGAAGCTTTTTAGCTTGATGTAGTCCCACTTGTTCATTTTTGTTTTTGTTTCCCTTGCCTGAGGAGATGCGTTCAGGAAAAAGTTGCTCATGTTTATATTTAAGAGATTTTTGCCTATGCTTTCTTCTAAGAGTTTTATGGTTTCATGACTTACATTCGGGTCTTTGATCCACTTCAACTTTACTTTTGTGTATGGGGTTAGACAATAATCCAGTTTCATTCTCTTGCATGTAGCTGTCCAGTATTGCCAACACCAAATGAAAGAGAATTTAAAGCTCATGTCCTCAGTTATACTAGCTGCCATTCAAGCAGTCATTAGGTCTCCCATCCAAAATAATCGTTAGAAAGTTGTGAGCATTAGATCATGTACATGTTTGTCCATTATAATCTGTTCTTCAAAAACATTATAAATGGTTGCATTTATTGTGTCAGTTCTCTGAATCATTTAATTATGCTCTGTTAAGGTGATTTCTAGTTTCTTCCTACTTGACAGAGCTCTGATTATAAGAGCCCTGTTCCTCTCTGTCCAGGATTGCGTCCTTGGGAAAACTAACTCAGTGAGTCTGAGAAGGGAGGTTCAGAGGGCAGGTTTGTTTCCACAGTTGGCACAAGGCGGCGCTCTCCTTTACTGCCCCTTGACTGGGGCCAGTGTGCCTTAAAAGGCTTTTGAGTGCCTGACAAAGGTTTGCCACCTCCATGGGTTTTTAAAAGGGAATTATCATGGGCATTTCTTTGATCGCTGTTACAGTGGAATGTTTCTGCTGTGGTTACTGACCATTCGCCTTCTTCCGTGAACGGGCTGCTTCATTTGCCCATTTCTGACCGGTTGTGAGTAGTTAGTTTCTGACTGAACTTTTAAGTGCTCTCCTCTGCATTTACCCTTGTCTGACATGGGCTCAGTGTTCACCTTTCACTCCAACGTTACAACCCCTTCAGGTCACCTGGGGTTTCTCGCTGGAGGGCATGGGGTGCCACTGTCACGGTTCCCCCTCCCAGGAGCACTGAGCGAGTTGGCATGCTATTTAGTCCACCCCTTCCCCATTGATCTGGGACATTTGTTAAAAGTGATACATTCGGTTTTATATCCAGTGGAATCATTCTAATGATTCTTAGACCAATAACATTGTGTTGTAATTTTTCAGCAGCTTTGTGCAGGTATAGTTTGCATACCATAAACTACACCCGTATAGGAAGTGTACAATTCAGTGGTTTTTCAGTGAGGTTATACAGTTGTGTCATCATTGCCACATACCTGTTTTAGGGCACTTCTGTCGCCTCCAAAATACTCTACCCTGCCAGTTTACCGTCTGCTGTGGCTCCTTCCTCCAGCTCCAGGAAACCGCTGATCTGCTTCCCACCTCAGTAGATTTGCCTTACCTGGATATTTCATATAAATGGAGTCATATAACGTAAAATTTTGTGTCTGGCTTCTTGCACTTAGCATGTTTTTGAGGTTCATCCATCCATGGATCCATGTCTGTATATTGAGAGGTGCTTCCTTTCTCATTCCTGAGTCATATTCCATTATATGGATGGACCACATTTTGTTTATTCATTCACCAATCGATGGGCATTTGTTTCCATTTTTTGCTGTTGTGTATAATGTGGCTGTGAACATCCCCATGCATAAGTTTTCATTTCTCCTGGGTCGCGACCTAGGAATGGAATTGCTGGGTCATATGGTAAGTTCATGTTTAACCTTTTAAGAAACTGCCAGTTTCTAAAGTCGTGGTACCATTTCATGGGCTCCAGTTTCTCTGTCTCCAGGTCCACACCTGGTGTTTTTTATCTTTTGACTGGAGCCAGCCTAGTGGGTGTGTGGTGATATCTCTTTGTGATTTTAATTTACTTTAATTTACATTTTCCTAGTAGCTAATGATGTCGAGCATGTTGTCATATGTTTGTACACCATTTGTACGTCTCCTTAGGTGAAAGTCTGTTAAAATCCTTTTCCCATTTTAAATTGGGCTCTTTGTCATCTAATCATTAAGTTATAAGAATTCTTTATATATTCTTGATACATGTTCCTGATTCAGATATGTAACTTGGAAATATCTTCTGGTTGACTTGCATTTTTTTCAAGAGTGTGCTTTGAAATGCAAAGGTTTTTAATTTTGATGAAATCCAGTTTATCAATTTTATTCTTCTATGAATTGTGCTTTTTGTATTGTATCTAAGAGCTCCTTGAATTCACAAAAGATTTTCTCCTGTGTTTTCTTCTAGAGGTTTCATAGTTGAAGCTTTTACATTGAGGGTCATAGTTGAGTTGATTTCTGTGTAGGGTCTAAAGTACAGGTCTCAGTTTATTTTTTTGCATATAGATACCCACTTTACCTAACACCACTTGAGGAAAAGACTATTCTTTACCCTACTGAATAGGCTTTGCACTTTTGTGGGAAATCAATTGACCATAAATGTAAGGGTTTCCTTGGACTCAGTTCTGTTTTGTTGATCTCTATGTCTGTCTTTGTGCCACTACCACTCTACCTTGATTATTGTAAGTTAGAAATTTTGAAGTCGGTTACTATTATTGCTCCAGCTTTATTTATTTATTTATTTATTTTGTCTATTCTAGATCCTTTGGGTTCTTACATACATTTTAGAGTCAGTTTAACCACTTACTACAAAAATGCTTGCTGGGATTTGTATTAGGTTTGTGTTGAATCTGTCGATCGATTTGGAGAGAATCCCATCTTAACATTATTTAGTTTTCCAGTGCATGAACATAGAATGTAATCCATGAAC